>QKQZ01014730.1:0-27653 GCA_003595255.1 Solenopsis fugax
AGGGAGAAAGAGAGACGGAGACGGTTCCCGGGGACCCCGTGCGACACCGCGACGTTACTACGACGCGAGCGGATCGTTCGTCGTCGCGCGTCGTTCCCGCGTGTTCCGAAATTCCGTCTACGAAATTCGCGCCGTTCCGCGTGAAAGGGAAGCACAGGACGCGTAGTGCGTGACGAAGGTGTGTGACGGTATCGTCGAGTTTACGACGCCAGACGGATTCGGCGGAGCAGCCGCAGCGTGTGAGGAGAGAGAGAGAGAGAGAGAGCGCCCGAGAGTGAGAAAAGAGGGAGGGAAGAGAGAGAGAACGCGACGAGTCATCACGAGGTGAGTAACGTGGATTTCATTTCGGTACACCGGGTACACGAACTCTACGCGAGGATTCACGAGGCAGCTGACCTTCCGATGTCGACGTCTCGGTCTCGCGGCAGCCTCGTGAACTTTTGCAAAAAGTGCAAAGCCCGCACGTTTGAGAAAGGAGCAAGTCGATCGATGAACGATTATTACGCTTGCAAATTATTATTACTCTCTTCGTTCCGTGACTTCGCTCCGAAGACTCCGCGACGAAGACGGAGAGAGACGCGATTCTCTCGGTAATGTATCTCACTTGTATGTCTCGTTATCTGTACGTTTATGTAGATAGGACGTCTGGGACAGATATTTGTGTGTGTTATCGGACACAAATAGTCGAGAATAATATAAAATCGTCTCTACGAAAATAGGTAAATAGATTATCTATAGGAATGTTTACGGAATGTTTAAATTGAGAAAAAAAGGTAAGGTTAAGGTTAAGGAAAAATATTTTGAACGTCGCCTTCACACTCTGTACATACACATGATTCGACAATTTTGTCCTGAGGGTTTCTTTTATCTGAAAAACCTTGAATACTGTAATTTGTTTAACGTTTAATTATATCAGAGATGATAAAAATGTTTTTTGAAGAAAACGTTGTTTTTGTTTTAAACGTGTTTTAAAAATTGTATAAATTAGAATTGGTAAAAATTATGTTTTAAACATGAAAGAAACATTGTTTCTTTCTTTGTTTAAATATTTTTATTGTTTGAAACACATGATATAACGCATTATGTGTTTGAAACAGTAAAAATATGTAAATAAAAAACAATGTTTTTTTCATGTTTAAAATATGAGTTTTTACCATCTCTAATTTATACAATTTTTTAAAACGTTTAAAACAATAAAAACATGTAAACAAAAAAATTGTTTATCTTAAAAACATTTTTATATACTATTTTTAAACCACGCAAATATTTTCTAGAGACGTTAAAGTAAATCGTTGAATTTTTTGGACTTTTAATAATAATAAAAGTTAACTGGGAAAGAAGAAGTATCGTAACGCAACGTGCTTAATAGAGAAGGAGCCAAAAAGCAATGTATATACAGAGTGTCAATAAATTAAAATTAACACTCCGTGGTTCAATTGGGGATTTGAAAACCCAGGCAAATTTTCATTTTTGAATTGTTCTGCCTCAAATTCGAACAAAAAAAAAGTGGAAAACGTTTCGAGCGATTGTAAAATCGTATTCTGGAATGTTGGAAGAATGTACCAGAATTTTTTCAGATATTTTAGACTCCACAAAAACCCTATCAAGCACCAGAGACCCGACTAGACTAGAAAAGCAGCAAAAAAAAACGTTGGACCACGGAAGGTTAATAATCGAATCGCGTAATTGCAGAAAAAGAACGTAATGATATTTTCTTGGTAACTGATTCTTTTCTGCAGAGTTTGGTTTATTTAATAGTATTACGCATCCAATTAAAAAAAAAAAACAATTAAATACACATTAAATTAGAGAATCGCACAGAGAAAGAAAAAATACACTGAGAGAAAAAATTAATAAATTTTAATAAATATTTGTTTGAACCGTTTCAATGAAATATGTACTAAAGGTAAATAAATATCTATTTAATACAAGAACCACTAATTTAATTTAACTACCATTTTTTTATTGAGTAAATATTTATGCTTCGTAGGTAAATATTTCTTTGCAACTACTCAAATAAATATTTATTAAAATTTAGGAATTTTTTCTCTTCAGTGTGCGTGAAGAAATGAATCAGCATTTCGAGAGGAAAAAACCATTCTTTATTGTCAAATATATTTTGCTTCGCAGAAAATATGAGGTAATTTAGGAAATGTTCACGAGAGACACTCATCTGTAACTTTATTATTGAGTAAAGGACAAATTTCATATATGAGCATAACGAGAACATAGGACTTCATTGCACGTTTAGTCTATTTATCATCGCAGAGAAAATCGCAGAGTTCCTCATCTTGTCTCGAGTGACACTCGCGCGTGCCTCCGAGTATAATGACAGACTCTCATATCTTTGTAGAATTTTGTTCAAACGACGATACTTGGTTTTCGAGAGATCGCGGTAATAACGGAGAAACGCGTCTTTTTCGCAAAGAGCATGAAAAAGAGTCGGAAGATATATTCGAGATCTAAAATGGTTAACACGTCGTTTGGAACATTTTTTTTTTCGAGAGAGGACACGCGAGAAGAGTCCTCGAATCGCGGCGTTTCGAAACGGCAATTATTTCATGGGACCATTTTGCGCGATGACGTCTCTCCTAGTCGATTTCCATCGGGCATCCTTGGGATACGAGGGTCAATGAGCGACACGCTTGCTCGACACGCTGTTTAACGATCCGGAAAATGTACGGGGAGGAGGAAGGGAATCGACTTGCAAGGCGACAGCCTGTGGAATCTATGCCTACATCTTTATTTTGTTATTAATTCTCTTTATAATCACAGTGGAAGCTGTCTCGGTCCATTGTGCAATTTGAAGCGCTGGCTAACACGTTCGATGTGTACGATTTCTTCTATTCCCTCTTTAATCGTGTTCTACTTTTTTTTATAAATAATTAGATCATTAGTTTTATCTCATTTTATACAAATTTTATGTAAACGGGATTTCGAGTCGTATAATGCTGAAAATCGAGGTAAAAGTTTACTTGAACCACGTGATTTTAATACTCTCGACAAATGAAATTTTACGGCATTTTGTTGGAAGGTTTTAGATGGAAGTTAAAGTAAAATCATTTGTCAGACTCGTAAAATACTTGATATGTTTCCTCAATCTGCGACCGCGATTTCCACGCGTTTTCGCGTTCGGCCAATCGAGCATGAAGGTTAATACAAATGGGCAAGGTTAACTTTGACATTGCCACATATGCGACAGACGTGCGCGGTGACGTGTATAGTGTACAGAAGTCGATGTATGGGAAAGGTATATCAAATAGGTTTTGAATAACGAGATAACCTGGCGCCGAGAGTTACGAAATCGTTTCGGGCAAGCAATCCACGGAAAATTTGAGCGACTGGAAAGGATAAGTCGATCAGAATAAAATTTTACGAACACAAATTCTCGTAAAACTCACAAACACGCGCAAAGAACGTTCAAGCTTCTCCACATTTGGATGTAGATAGAGAAGAGAATTAGTATTTAATCATTCAATGCTATGCATAAAGAAAAAGAAACGCATATTTGAACACAATTTACTTTAATTTTAATAAAAATAAAAGGATCTGTATAACAGTCAATTTTGCAAAGAGATTAGTTTTAAAGCATTATCGCGGATGAACCAATCACAATTATATCTCATTAGATTTTAAATAAAGGCTAAATGTTCTGTCTCTGTACGTATTCGAGCAACGTAACCGTACAATAATTGAAATATAATTTATTATATTGTCAAATATGTTTCGATACACTGAGGGATAAATTATTAAATTTTAATAAATATTTATTCGAATAACTAATAAAATATTTACTACATGTAAATATATATTTATTTAGTACAAGAACCACTAATTTAATTTAACTATCATTTTTTTATTGAGCAAATATTTATTACCGTAAGTAAATATTTCATTATTACTATATATTCGAATAAATATTTATTAAAATTTGGGAATTTTTTCGCTCAGTGTATCGTCTTCAAATATACGTATCTTTTTTACACATGGCATTTGAATTTTATATATTAATTATGTATGATTATAATTAAAAATTTTATATTTTTGGAAAATCGATGTGAGCTCATATGCGTCTCGGTAAAAATATCTTTAATATGGAAGGAAGATTAGTTGAGCAATTTAATTCAAACTTATTTGAATCCCGGGGGGTTCATGTCGGAGTTTAACGTGAGCAAGGTCGACCCGGAAATTGTTCCCTCGTATTACTGAACGTTTCTTATCGAAAGTCATTAGATATAACGCTGTTTATCGGGTTCGAGCTTGGAAATAGTATCCGGCGAGAGAATCTTCGTTACCGATTACGGTCGTACCGGAAGCGGAAAGTCGCTACCGAGACACGGCCATGCGTTGCCGATGGTTTCGCGAAGAGATTGCACGTTCGTGCACGGCATGCAGCATCCGCGCTAATGACGATAATGATAATCATATTAATGACGATAATGCTAGGCGGGCTTGTAATAATCGTGGATTTCAAAATGCGATTTCAAAGCGGATTTCAGTATGACTCTATTCTAATTATTGCATGGCTTCATTGCTTGATAATGCAGAGACAGAACATTTGGCCTTTATTTAAAATAATGAAATATATCGTTACATAATTAATTTACTAGATAACTAGATAAAACTAGATAATTCTTTTGTAAAATTTACAGATTTATTAAACAGATTCTTTTATTTTTATTAAAATTAAAGTCTCTTTTGTCGATATTATATCGATAAGCATACAAATATTGATTTTATTAATTACGAGTAGCTATTATTGGTATAACAATATACTTTATAATATATTAACATGTCTAACAATGTTGTTTGTAAGCGACTGTTTGTTAATTTCACACGGTGAATCGTGTGTTCTCTCACGCTACAAGAGAGAGAACAGTAACGTATTTATGTGCATCGAGTAGTGTATTTATGTGAGAATACTCTTGTGTCGAGAATGGTCACTCAAGTAGTGAATTACGAAAGTTAGCGATAAAATACTGACAACATAGTGGAGTGTCCCGATTCCTCGTTTTATCGCAAATAGATATTTTCAAGCAACATTCCCTCGTTTGATATAGGATGTTATTGACCAGTTGATATTTTATTACTTTTACGGTAAAGACATAAAATTATTTTCACGTACAAGAAAACCTGGACGCAAAAATATTTCTAATATTTCCATCAATTTTTCTCATTTAGAAACATGTAAATTTACATTTTTTGAAATAAGGATTTTAAAGATTAACCTGATTTTACTGTTTTCGGCATTTAGACATTTAATTCTTGAAAAAGAATATATTTATATTTATATTTTACATCAGTAATTATTTAATCTTGCGTTAGTCAAGTGTCTGTTGAATCGAGAAACATTGCATACTTTTCAAGTATACCTCGAAAATAACACGAAAAATGATATGAAAAATTTAATAATTTAAATACAGACGCTAAAGATCAGGTACGCATTTTTTTACAATAAATACTCCGTTGCGGTTGTTTGGCCTTGACGTCATACCGCACGCTGTTGTTTATATCCGGTCGTCTGGTAAAGTTTAAATATTCAGTTGAGTGAAATTATTCACGAGAAAAGTCTGATAGAAAAAATATATTTTTTGAAGAATTGTAGTGTCCTTTATTATATTCTTATATCTTTATAATTTTCTGCGCGTCTGTTTGAAATTAATTTTTTAAAATATGATATAGACGTACCAATGAAAAATCTAATGCTTTTCTTGGAAAATAAAATTACCTGCAATTTGATTCGAGACGTATTAATTTATAGTTATTACTTATCTTATTTTTAGAAAATTAATTTATAGTTATTAGTTATTTTATAAAATTTTAATAACTTTTAATAAATAAAAAATGAGTGTCATTTGCTATATTTCTACATTTCTTGTGGTAATTTAATCTGATTTTCTTCACATATTAAAATCACACTTTTTTTTACTCTAATCAAGAAAAAATTTGAGAGAAATCATAATTAATTTAAACAAGTGTACATTCTTAAAACGAAAAGTAATTTTTCGTTTCTACATTAGATTTAATAATTCTGTTCAAACGAAGTAATTAACTATTGCATTTTTTACGTAAAAAGATTAAATGCATATAATTAAAATTTTAACAATTGTACATTCAGATCACATATTTGTCGAGTTAAGATTCAAATCACTATATAGCTATCGAGTTTCTTCTTCCTCCTCATCTTCTCATTCTTCTTAATCGAACAGAAGCCAGTTGTCTTTTACCTTATTGCGATAAGAGTTCACAGAACGAGGGGTGTGCGACGTTAACCCATTCGTCAATTATATCAATTTATGTATTTTATGAAATACAAACGGTAGAGCATTCGCACAAGTGGGACCATACACTTTTATTTACAACAAACTTCTTTGCGGTCGTTGGTTTTGACGTCATCTCGCACGCTATTTACATTCGACATCTTTGTCGTAATTGTACTGCGACATTTGTACTGTCGGCAGGATCCACATGACATTATCACTTCTCGAAAAGTATTCATGGTGAAATGAGAGCATTCTTTACGATCAATTAATAATACAGTTTTTTTCGGAAAGTGAGGATTTTATAGATGCTTCTTAGCATCAAAATTTATTTATTAAATTGTTTGTCAATTCAATTTGTGACACCTAGAGAAAAATTGTTATTGAAGAAATCGTTTCTTTTACTTGGTTTTTTTCTAAGTTGAAAGTATTATTATATTAGTATTGTATTAATTGAAAGAAATAAGACTGACGGAAAGTGCAATATTTACGAACAATTGTCACTTTTTCGTTCGAATCGAAATGGATCTCGCGTCACGCTTCGACTTTCTCGTCGATTAAAACGTAGTTCGCTCACTATTTTTGGTTCGAGAGCGTGGAGTATGATGTACATGGGCATATCGGATCGTGTGATATTAGTAATGGACAGCCGTGATATACTGTTTGTTCATAATATGCATATTTCGCGGGATTTGTGCGTCAATATCGTATCGCGCGTAGTACTAAATTTCGCAATGCAGCAAAGTGCGTGTTGTCGTGCAGATAACGTCGAGAGTGCTGTTTAAAGTGCCGCACAATTCTCGTATTGAAATAATTAGAGCGGGCGCGAACTGTGTAATTAACTGTGTGTTTTCGTGAGTAAACGAACTTGTGCGATGAAAAAATCTGAGAGGAGGTCTAGGAGGCATTGGACAACGCCGAAGCGAATACAAAGTGAGTATTTTATTATTTATTACTGTATCTAACATATACGTACTCAGAGAATTTTATCTAGATTCCGCGATTCAAGTTAGGTAATTCATGTTTCATGATTCGTATGAAATTTGTGAACAGCATAGATAGGCGTGCAAATTCGTTGTCGCATTTACCATTCACTGTTTGTGCCAATTCGCGAGTGGAATGGTTTTTCGACGAAATCAAAGGATGACCACAAATCAAAAGAACCATCACAAATTTGTCAATCCGTGTTAGTTGGTGTACAGAGCTGCACTACATAAACAGTGAACGAATCACAAACAGTGTGGAGGCTCTGTTCTAGCGAACGATAAATTTCCGCGAATTTCATATGAATCGCGAATCATGTTTAATCTGGTTTAGTGGTTTATAACTATTTCGTGCGCGCTATAATTGTTTTCCGAAATGTTAATTACATTGAAATATTAATGTTGTCATATGTATTTTGCATTTTATAGATTCAACATAGTTTGCATCGCAACTCCGCCGCTGCACATCGGCTCGGCGAGTAACAAATCATGTTGTTTTATAATTAGAAATAATTAATTTGTAAAACTCCAGTGTACATATATATATATATATATAAGATACATTATAAGATGTATGTATTCCAATTAATTTATCTAATAAAAACCATGTTAATAATTATTAATTGTTTTCATGACGCGCGAATTTTATCTGAATCTATTACAGCCTATATATATTCATTTATATTTATTGCCAACTTGATTTTATAATATTATAGGTGAATAATGGTTTCGATTTTCAATTTACTTCAATTCGGAACATAATTATTTAACCGCTCGCGATCTCACATACAACAGATATGAAATTTCACTCTGAGTTTTATCTATTAGTTGATACGCTTTTGCGACTGGTCTAGATCAAACTTCAAATAACAGTGTATAATAACTATAAATGCGGGCTTTAGATTACTTCATATTTTCGATTAAATGAACTACATTGAAAGTATCGTAAAATTATCTCAAATCTTTTTAGTGAAATCTTGTGACTTTTTTAAATCTTTTACGAAACATTTTACATACATCTCTTAAATGTAATTTGGAAATTTGCAAAAATACCATTTTGGCGCGGATTGTACGCGGTTATTGACCTTGCTCGTGACCCCCATCGCAATTACGGTGCATTGTGCGCTTTTCAAGGATATTGAGTTACTGCCGATCGATGAAGTTCTCGCAGCGTCTCTTTTGCTCCGTTTTTCTCGCTTTTCTCGATATTCATAGTTCATCAAAAAATTCCATCGCGTTCATTGCATTCTCCTCGGAATTGTGCAAGATCAATATTGAACATCCTTTCCTCGGTTTTAGATTTCTTAATAGATTGGCAAATGATTTTTAGTGTTATGAATATACATAGTCGTTGCAACCAATATGCAATATTAAGTTCAATTTATCTTGTAATTTTGAACCATTTATGAATCGACAAATATCGGCTTTACGTTCAATTATTTTCTCTCATTTCTCTTAGCTTATTTCTCGTACACGATTCTGCACACTATATAAGTGCATCGTCTATTAATAGAGTTTACTCTTTCCGCGGCGATACTCTTTAGCAACGAAATGCTTCGGATGCGGAGACGAGAAAGAGCCTTTTTGCCACGAATACACTTGCACTCACTCGCACACATATACACACGAATGTGTATAAAATTCTCTCTTGCTTTCGTATATATCGTATATATATATGTGTGCGTATATAAACCAACTTGCTTCCTGTGCGCGAAACTCGGTACGTCTCGTGTACATGTATCTGTATGAAACTCTATTTGGTTTGCCTGTGTAAAAGTAACATATATGTAAGTGCGAATGAGTGTGTGAATGCGTGTGTGGGATGTACACACCCTTTTCCGCGACGCTCAGTTCAGTACCTAGACGGAAAGAAAAAATACCCAATAAAAATAACTCTTAAAGCGGTTCCAACAGGCTCGTTTCGTCTCTTGTCAGCTTTTTGACTGAAGAGTCTGATTTATTACGGTTACGAAAAAGATATCTTCGTGAGTAGAATGAATATAAAACCGCACGTGAATGATAATCGGATGTGTAGTCTTCGTACGGTATATTTCATCAACGAATACTACTCACCACTCTGTGTAGTAATTTAATTTTTAAGAAAGATCTGTGTAGAAAAAGAAAATTTGTTTAAATTATTTACATTTCTTGATTTCTATATTTCTACATTTCTTAAACATGATGCGTAGCTATGATTTCTTCGGCAGCTTTTCTAAAATATTGGTTGATTTAGATTTTAATGCAATCTTTTATTTCTCTTAGTTCATGAAAGTCAAAAGTCAGCTGAAAGATTAAAGGTAATTGATTAGATAAAATCATTTATTAATTGATTTCGAGTCATGGTCGCGTCATGTAAATTTCGGAATATACAAAGCGAGCGATCAGCATATCGGGATCCTGAACTCTTATCATGCACTGCGTTTGCAAATATTACTTTATCAGGATTGTAAAACACACTAACACGTACACGTATATAAAATACGCAAACATCGGATGAAGCACAACTGCTGCATACGGTGATAAATGCGCCAGTTATCCTCTGTCGCCGATATAACGATTCCTTGTATTTTCGACAGCAGATTATTGTTTCAGAGCCCCGCGTTATCTCTCTATATTACGGAACACATCAAATATATCACGTATACATGGTTCAATATGTATTAATAATTTCTGAATCATTGCGCTTCAATTTTTATCATACACATGTATTGCGTGTTTTACATATTTATTACAAGGTTATTTATTACATATTTATTATAAATATTTTTTAATGAAAAATTTAAAGTGCTTATCGGTCAAATCATTTAATAATACTTTTTGCAAATAGTATGTACTTGAATATTATATAATATATTGCGTAACGCAATGAATAATTTTCATTAACTGTTTTTATTGAGAGATATTTCTCTGATGTGAATACAAACACGTTGTTCGTATTCAAACGTGTTGTACGAAACAGCATACATATATGCATGTGTGCATATACATTATTCGTCGTTATTTCCACTGTCTATCGATCTTTCTGCTTCGTGACGTGCATAATATACTATCCTGTTTCGGCGAACCCTTGATTAAAGCTTCCTTGTGAGATTAAAGGATTAATTGAGGATTATTTTCCGCACTAAGGATTCGCAAAACTCGGTCTCCTCATCTTCGCCGTCACTCGACTGAACCCTCCCATACGGGTTTACATCGAACACAACAAAATCCTTAATCTTCTTTCTCTTTTTCTTTCGGCCGTCTCGAATCTTGGGATAATATTGCTGTCGACAGGGTTCTTGCGACACTCGTCTTTCCCGTCTGGTTCCCTCTCGGGGACGCTTTTATCGCGAATGTTTACACGGTTTATCTGCGCACCCTCTCCGTATCGCCACAGAGTCACTTTTACGTTCGCGACCCTCCGGTAATGTACCGGGCATGCAACGCCATACGTTGCACCCCTACGGAGCACGAGATTTTCGTGAGGCATTTCGTAGCGAGTTTTTAATTTTTTCGGGGTCCGAGACTAAAAGGTTTTCTTTGAAAGGAACACGCGCCCTTTTGAGAGAAATCCTATTCACGAAAAGAATATTTGGCTCGTGCCAGTGAGTGACCAGAAAAAGAGCAATGAGAATTTGAGAACACTTTATAAAAACTAATTTCTACCTGTGAAAGCTCACCTGAAATTGAGCTATGAAATTTGACGCCATGACAGAAATTTAAATTTAAGAAGTACGCATTTTTACGCAACACAGTTTCTCGGGAATATTGTTCGCGACTATTTAATTTATCGCCGCTGTTTCCTCTCACTAGTTTGTTCTAACATGACAATTTACTCGGAAACCGCTGATCGCTGTAAGTACGTAATTCGCGCTTCACGAGGACAGAAACGGTTGTTCTTATAAAGGAGGAGAAAGATAAAGAAATAAAGGGCGTTCGTTCGGTGCGCGTGCCTTCACTGCTTTTTAGAGCTGTGACGTGCAGGTGCAACCCTCGTGTTTCGGCGGTCTGCACGCGATCCCGACATTAATTTCACGTCGCACGCGTGCCACGATAACCTCTGCTGACGTATCCCCCTCTGTTTCGTGCCCGGCTTTCCGCGACCCCTCGCACTCGCGTGTGCCGTTTCCATATTTTTCCTTAATCGCGTCATTTAGGTAAGCGAGTTATAATTTGCCATGCGTCTTCATGAACTTGTCGCTAACTTTACGCTTGGAAAATCGCCAGCTCCGATCAGCATTCCGACGAATCGCGTCTAAGTTCGCATTTAAATAACATTTGTTTTAAAAACTGGCAGAATTTCGAGCGTTCAACAGAAATGTCAGAAATGTTTTGGTCCAAACGTTGTAATCGTTGCACAAATCATGCCAATTTTTTTTTTTTTTTTTTNTTTTTGTAACCGCATAGTGATGATAGAATAATTCGATAGGCAAAATTCCATTTTGCAAGCGTGTCGATGCGCACCGCGTGCGCGACTATCTCATCTGAATCACTTCTGCTCTCGTCACGTTCGTCGGCTCGGTAATTTGGAAACTTGGCGAATGCAGCTTCGAGTTTGCACTCGGAGCTTGTATTGAATTATACAATGCGCACGGCTGCGTCGCGCGCTCCATAATGATGCACCTCATTCTGCGAAATTACCGTCAGATAGGGTTGTTCGCGACGGGAGGCGAGGCGATTATTATGCACTCGTGCCGGCGTTGCACACGGCGAACGCTTGTCGCAGTGAAAATGGAATGCGATTATATCGGCCGCTGGTTGTAAAAGCGTGATTTCAGCGGTGTCGTCTACGTTCGGGATCTTTTCTCGAGGTGTGAAAACGTGATATTAAGTATTCATGATATCTAATGGTGGCATAAATTTCTGTTGCGATCTTATCCGCGAATAATAATGTCAGTAGGTATATCTTCAACGAATTCAATTCAAAAAACATTTATCAAGTCTTCCGCGTTCCGCGAAAAGTTTCTAATTCAAGGAAATTATTTACATACCAAGTTTATTTCAAGAAGATAAAAGCAACGAAGAAACTGGACGAATACCTCTTAGCTCTTTCTCGGTAAAGATTTGTATACAATTATCTTGATTTTTTAATGGTGGATTACACTGCTTTCAAGCAAACAGAAGATAACTTGACTGATTTTGTCACGCGAAATGCACAGACTCGATTTTTCATTTTTATCCGCGAAAGGGTTAAAATTGGACAATTTCTCAGTCGCATTAGAGGTGTGCGTTTAGAGTGTCGATTCATCGA
The DNA here is from genome assembly GCA_003595255.1 of Solenopsis fugax. Lineage (NCBI taxonomy): Eukaryota > Metazoa > Arthropoda > Insecta > Hymenoptera > Formicidae > Solenopsis > Solenopsis fugax. The sequence continues at coordinate 12,474 of QKQZ01014730.1, forward strand.
GGCGCGCGTTTCCACAGCTGCCGCGACCAGAAGGCGCCCGTCTAAATTTACTCCTGGGCCTCCTCTTTCACACACGCCCTTCCTCGCCCTCTTCCCACATCTCCCTCCCCCTCTTTCGTCTCTGCTGTCGACTTTCCGGTTTCTCTCGGCGCCCTTAACGACGCTCTCACGGAAGTACGTTAATGTACATGCTTGCCGTATTATTAGATCGTCCCGCTCGCTCTTTTCGTTCGTTCCTTCGTTCGCGATCTTCCGATCGATTTTTCTCCCCTGTCCACCCGCGTGCCTCTGCGCGCCTCTAGTGGACCCGAGATCGATCGATCCTCATGCGAGAGTCACGAATTCACGTCGTGCCGCGATACGTGCTCTCCCGTGCCTCGGGAATGAGAAAACGATCGATAGCACAATGCTTCGCCCCCGTGGTCGCACGAAGAGAAAGGTGAGGAGAGAGAACACGAGGAGAGGCAGCGAGAGGCAGCGAGAGGAAGCAAGATCGTTCCTCCTTATTCCATTAAAGGCGAGTTTACACGGGTTCGCTCTTGACGAGTCGTCCACGTGCAGTGAAAGAGGAGTGGACGAGCAAACAATGCCCCATCAAAATGATCGTCCGCGGTAAAACAAGTCGATACGTTAACTTCGTTTGCTTTGAACGATCGCGGATATTGTCTTACAGCGAGATCACATAAATCATAGATCAGATAGATTGATCTTGAGACTCATGTTCAGATGGTTAAATTGACGAATAAAGAGTTCTATAACTTTGTAATTCGATAGCAACTATCTCTCACGTTGGTAACGTAAAATAATAAAGAATGATGAATTATCACAGCAAAACGATAAATTTATGTACATTCCTTCTGACACGTAGAAACTATATAAAAACGCGAATACCCGAGCGATGTTCTTCAGTCTTCTTCGCTGTCTTACTGTTAGCTAGCTCTAGCTACTTCTCTGACTCGATGGCCCTTTACTTTGCCCTTGGCAAGCGGTCGGTACTAAAACTCGAGGCGAGGCGAGGGCTCGAGACAAAGCTAGCGGAGGTAGGACGTACCATTTTCGCGCGGTTCCCTTGTGCGGCGATGATTGCTGCACCGGCGTTTTTGTCCCGCCCGTTGTCTGCCGCGAGATGCAACGTGTAACGGCGTGGAAACGAAGAATCGTTTCTGCGCGGAAACGCCGCTTGAGATAGTAGCGTTGTCGTCCTGTTATTCCCTTGATAAGGATGAAGGTGCGCGAGCAAATTACCATTCGCTCGTCGCAATTATTATCGCGTTTATGCTCGTCGTCTCTACTGTCGCTTAAGCGTTGTTTGTCCGGAAGCTGCGATAACGAAGAACGTGGAGGTAGATTAACCTCGGATAGATGTTTGCACGAAACTTGAATCACGTTTGAAATACAACGGAAAATTATGTGATACGGTGTGAATATCTTGAATGCTATATAAGAGCTTTATAAAAATTACACTAAAAAAATTGCTTTTTTTATCAGAATCATATTTTTTTCTTTAGCTGAAGAAATTTTTTATTTTAATTTTTTCTTTAGTTGGAAAAATTATTTTTTACTTTACATGGTACAGGAGTTGTCCTTGGAAACCTTTTCTAGTTTTCCCAATGTTTACGATTTTCCGTAATGACCGAAAGTGCTTGGCGCGTTTAGTTCACCCACGTGTTTCTTCTTACGTTCACGTTCAACTAACGTGAACGTGATGAAATAAATACAGCTACAAGTGAGATATGTGACAGAACCAGCATCTGCCACGCGCGAGTTAATTCTAAGGCGCCTCTTCTTTTTTTTTTTTTTTTNNNTTTATTGAAGAAGAGGAAAATCTTCACAAGCGCACACGCAGAACTGACGATATAGCCCCCGATCGGCCAGAGCTGACCACCAGCATAACCAAACCGATCAGAGAGAGCTGTTATCGTCTGCCCTGGAGGGAGAAGACGCCTTGAGGCCCGTGCTCCAAGGTGTGGAGAATTCGATGTGAGTACATCGCGAGAGATACTACTCTACATCGCTTACCCCCTAAAAACCTCTTCTTATTTGTACCCTAACGAAGCATAAGACCGCCCCCCCCCCCCNCATACGCTATTATTTCAAGGGGCGGCCAGCTTCCTAAAAATACCAACACTAAATATGGGCATTCAACACAAGAGAAAAGAGCCCAGAAAGGCCAAACAAAAGAACCCAGCGAGAAAACGAGCCAGGTTAAAGAGCCCTAGTAGAAAAATCGGATCTTAATTCTAAGGCACCTAATTTAACCCACTTTGACGTGTACAATAATATCTTAATAATTACTCAAAGTCATAACAACAGTTTTAATTGTACGTAAGCTAGAGCTAAAAATTATTTTATGTGTTTAGAGAGAATGTTTATACATTATGGTGCTCGTAATTATTTTATTTGTTACGTTGACAGAGACAATACCAAATGCTCGCCGCAGGCGCGCGAGCAAAAAGCTTCAGTTACAGCTCTGAGACTAAATGTTGCGCGCATTGCTCGCCAGTAGGTACAGTCGGGTTTATTAACGACGTTCCGTGTGCCCTTGCATTCGCAAGAAGATTTCATAACGTTGAACGCTCACCGATTCCTTCCGTTCTCTGCAAACCCGCGAAGCAATTGCGCCATGCACTTAATTATGTAAATGAAAAAGTACGTAGCCTTCAATGTTAATGGAAAAATTGGTCCGCTTAGTGTAAGTGCACGGGGACGTTGTCATTTCTGCACTCGTGTGTACACGGGTAGGCGCATCGGAGGCGGCATTAAGCTATTTAATTCCGATTGACAGGCACTCCGCATCGACATTTCGACATCTCCACTTCCGCTGCCCCTTTCACTTCTATTCGCTTTTATCGACGACGTCGGCTCGTTAATTAAGCTTTAATTCGGTACCGCGATATTTTAATTGTCAGTCAATGTCACCGATCAGATTTTCCACTACATCAGTCATACATTTTCGCATCACTCTACTTTAGTTCTTAATTTTTATGAATATAAAACACGTGTGTGGAAGATATAAATATACATAATATAACATATATAACAACATGTATATTTTTTAAATAATATTTATAAATTAAAAATTTTTTCAATATATATTAAGTCATATAATGCTACTTATAACTTTTTTTCATTTCTTTATTATTCACGATAAAAAGAGATGTCTTCCTTCTTTTGGTTATCATACTTACTTTCTCAGTTTTTCCTCATTTAGTGTAACAACGTGATTGAAAGAAATGCGTTTTATAACTTTTAACGTATCGTAACGCATACGGTTTGCCTGATAAGGAAATGCAGAGGCGGAAACTCACGAGCCCACACTTCTGCGCTTGCGTAGGTGTGTACAGGTAGATTCACGAACCGTTATTACGACGTTGAAAGGAATATCTTGTGTCCAGAGTTAACATCACGCTGCACAATTTATGGAAACGCAGGTCGGAGTTCATAAATGTTACGTACGATTAGGGTGACCGGCTGAATAAATCATAAATCTTAGGAAACGTGCCCAACTTTGGTCATGCTGCAAGCTAGAGAGATGCACAATCATTTCATCTATGGTGTGTCCCGAACCTCATCACCTACGCTTTTATGTCCGTATTTTTATGGCGTTTATAAAGATGTTAGCGCGCTTTTTTTGTCGTTGGATCTTTATTTTACATCTACACAGAAAAAAAATTAGTATCAAATCAACAATTCATTGTTTCATATATAAGCAAGAATATAAAATCTCTTTGGAAGTATTTATAATCTCAAAGAGATATAATTTGCTAACATGAAGAAATTTTATTTCTTCATGTAAGCAAATTATGTTTGATCAAGATTATCAAATTCTTCCAAGAAGATTTTATATTCTTTCTTATATATGAAACAATGAATTGATAGTCATTTTTTTCTGTGTGAATGTTAAAGATAGAATAACAGAAAAATGCACATCTTTATAAGCGTGTTGTAAATACAGGCCTTAGTTATTAAAACCAATTGAAATAAAAATTGAGGAATGTATAAGATATTCGCTTATAAAAAAAAGTTAAATAATATTTTGTACATGAATTTAATAGCGTAATAATAGGTACATTAAATAAAGTTTCCAAATTATTTACAGTTTTAAATTTTACTATCGGTATTTTAAATATAACACTAATTTATAGATTTATAGATATTTACACGACAGAACAAATAAAGAATGATCATTATTTACGAGAATCTATTTTTAATTAAAAATATCTACAATCGGCGCAGTTTCTTAAAATCTATTTTATTTCTAGAACGGTATAACATAAAGCAACGATAAAGTATCGTTTTAATAATCGCGAAGCTGACGCATAATCATTTTTTTATCACGCTTTCCGGTCTCAGACCAAGCGACGTACAGTCATATGTATTTCTGCTCTGGAATGAAGCAATATTCGCACTGATAACGACTCGGGGGGGGGGNGAAGGAAGAAAGCGCGAGCTCTCGTCGTTCTCGAGGAACGATTATCGGGCTTAATTAAAACGATGCTACCGCAAATCGCGATCGAGCACACCGAGAGTTTCGAGTGCCTTCTTCTCTTTCGACCAATTAGGTACCACGAGCTCTTCAGACGGAGGGCATAAGGGCAAAGTATAAGCGCCGTCGTACACGATCAATGTTTTATTCTTTGAGAGATAACCTACTCTTCCGGATGATTTAACACTATACGGGCCACGCTTTTGTACTTGGCGGTTATATTTTATGATTTTCGGTCCTCTGTATCTTCCTCTTTTCAATATTAAATCAACAGACTTTTCTAAAACATATCAATGAAAAATAGATTAAGATCAAAAGGAATTATCGTAAAAGAGAAGCTACAACAAATCTAATATACTTAAATAATAAATAAATTAATAAATTAATTTTTATGGGGAATGGAAATATTGTTTGTTTTCATCTGTAAACTATGTAGATGGTTATATGTATATGGAATGTCGTAAGATTTGCGGAATTATAGAAAATTGTTAATTGATAATAAATTCTAGAAAAGACGTTAAATACTAACAAATTGTGAGAATTTCTAAATGTACAAAATAGTGATTTTATTTTTTATGCACAGATACATTACTACCGACACTTTATTGCCGAGAATATGACCTATTACGAATGCGCGAGTTTTCCTTCGGCAGTAAAGAGATTCTTGATCTATTCTGTATAATTTACTTTCATATCGAACGATAAGGCTTTGCGGCGCATAGGCAGTCATAAATAGATTGCACGACAAAGTTAATGACATGTTGACGCGGTGATAACGAAAGATACTCGGCGTTCATTGCGTGAAAGCTGGCGGCAATACTTTCCATGGGAAAATTCGCCGATGCGTTAAGTCTATGCGACAATTAACGGGATTAGCGTGAGTCAAAGAGATCTTTGCGCTTCAGGGAACGATCGAAGGGCTGAAGCTGCTCGGTGACGTTTTATTAGCTATATAAAAGACCAGGTTCCATCCCCGCCTGGATGACTGGGAGATTAACCCCTTGATCTTTTCAGTCGACAGCTTTTTCCGTCAAAAATTCCCATAACGGTTATTTACTTTCACGACTGGTAATCCTTCGAGATTGGATATACTTTAGTAAATGTTTTCTTAATCTGATTTTAATTTTTCAAAATTGATAACAAAATTATATAAATATGAAGAAACGTATATGTTTCTTTTTAAATACATTTATTAATTTGAGAGATTAATTCCATATAGTATTTTAAAATTTAGAATAGACAGCTTGGAACTTAAAGAAACGAAATCTAACTATTTAAGATTAGATTTTGCATAAATTAACAATCTATATTTGAAAAGAACAATTATGCTAAAGTATCTAAAAATTTAACTAGATACAGATCTAAAAATAATTTTGTTGAACCATTAAAACAATTATGTAGGACACTCAATTATGATGAGCAATAATGCTTTTGACATTTTAGCTATTGACTTAAATATTTTATATAATTATTTTAATGGTCTAACAAAATTATTTTTAAATCTGTATCCAGCTAAATTTTTAGATATACTAGAATACTTTAACAAAACCGTTTCTTTCGTGTATACTCTAAAATATCTTTGAAATAAAAATCATGCTCGGTTCGCCGACTAATAATCGATGCATACGTCGTGATTCCTTGAAAAAAAAAAACCGGCCACGGTTAGTGGGAAAATCGCGCGGAATATATCGCCCTTATTGACTTATCGGTAAGGTTTCCCTTCGCCTTTCGTTAGTCGACGAAGTGTTGAAAGAACGCCGGAATGCGGTGTGCAAACATCGTGACGCCCGCGCGAGTCGAGCGATGCAATTGCACTCAAGTCGTCGCGCGACGTTGACGCTGACAAGCGAAAAGGTTCACGCCTGTGTAACTCGGCCAGAGTATTTATATAAAATGAATGATTTTTTTCACATTTTTTCCAAACAGTAAGAAACTTATTAATTTCACGAGAAAAGTGTAAGAAAACGTAACATTTTCGTTGCAAGTTGATGTTGCTCACTATTTCGCAGGGGTGGTTGATCCGCACAGTTATATCGGACTTATCAAACCCCCACGGACCCGAATTCAAGACACATATATTTATATATCGTGCACATTCACATACGTACGTTTTTTTGCGAGTGATATAAATATTTTAAAAAAGATGGCAAAATAAAATTTAATTTAAGAATAAAAATAAGAAAAATAACAAAGGATTTCTGTGCTACTTGAACAGGATAGCGAAAATTAAAGTTCATTTCTTATTCAAATTTTTTAATAAGAAAAAGAAATGTTGCTCACTACATCAAAGACGTATGCTCGCACAAAAAGTGCGCGTCTACGTAAAATGCATACAGGAACGGTCCATACGGCGTGCCTGTATCTGCATTTCAAAGGGCCGAGGGGGGAAGTCGTTTCGGACGAGCGATGACTACATATGCGTTTGTACACGTGTAGCGTAAGACGATTGCTGTTTTGCATGTTTAGACGGGATGGTAATAGTTGATATTCGTAAAACGTGTATCTACGACATCTTCGCTGACAATGTGAACTCGTTTTCGTTTAGTGAAAGTTTCGGCACGGCTATTATTCAACTGTAAAATATTTTGACGTATTTTCGGTAGAATACTCGTTTTGAGAAAATTTATTGACGTGAACTCTCGAAGAAAGGAAAGGAATTTTATTTTTTTCCTAAAGCGCCCTCCTCCACCCCCTTGCGCTTTCTGTTACTCTTGCACTCCCCCGTTTACATTAAACTATAAATTTGGTTCCATAATATCCAATAAATTAGGGAGACCTTTCGTATTAATATCCGAGACCACGTTTCTCACGGAAAAAATTGAAAATTTTCACCGGAAATAATAGGTTCGATATCGATGGGTGAAAATGGAATGAGAAATTCCGATGGTATCGCGTGTCACCTTCGTTTCCGGTAAATTGGAAGTTTACGATGATATATAGGGATATCCGATGACATTCCTCGGCCGCGCGAATGAGCGGGGGAACAAATGGACGTAGGGAAAATACGCGTCTCCCTCACCGTCTATCCCTCGCGCTTAATTAATAAAGTTACCCTGATGCAATATATGACGTATCGTGTCGCATGCTATCTTCATTACGAAGGCTCCGTTGATCGTGAACGGAGGGATTTCAAAGGCTCGCCATTAGGTTCCTCTAAATTTTTGAGTGTCTAGTGATGTCACAATTATACCCGGACACCCGAAAGTGGTAGCAAAAAATGGATGAGTCAAATACAATTTATTTTTATAGAGAAAGAGAGAGAGAGAGAGAGACGCAGCGTTCGTCTTCTCCGTTTAGCGAGTTCTGATTCGAGCCATTGTATGACAAGTGTATTGCTCGTAGTCAGCTGTGCGTGGGAAACGTTGTGTCGTTGTAGGCGAAATTAATGTTCCGCACGCGTAAGCGGGAAACTACGTGAGTTCACGCCGGAGAATTCAAATTGAGATTGTCCTCTTTGACGCGAGCTCGACCGAGCCAGGCCACATTTGCATTTATAGACTCGGGAAGGATCGCGCCAGCGTCTAATGAAACAAAATGCTGTGCGAAACATCGATGCGGAACGATGCCACCTCTAATTAACGTAATTAACGTGACGCCTCGTATAAACTCGTATTTCTATTTCGGTTGGACGTGTCACAACGCATCCGCGTAGTAAAACGGTATTTCCATCTTTGCCTGCATTACGCTTCGTCCTGAGAAATTGTGTAGACTGAAATTTCCATACATATCAAATTAATTATTGAAAGATCAGTGGCGATGAAAAAATATATTTACGTTGATATGTTCATCTAAGCTTCAATCTTTGAATATTCTCAAACGTGCATTCCCGACGCAAGTAACATGCATTAATTTCGAAAGTGTCTTTACATAAAATTTAAAAGTGAATTTATTTAAATGTACTCTTATTTATTTAAATATATTACACGCTTTTAATAAACACGCTAATTTTCCCCTCACTGCAATGACGTTGACACGACAGCGATGATATCTACATTCACAAGCTAATCACAATTAATTAATTTGGAGGTTTCTTTCGAGTTATCAGCGGAAATGCATTGTCGCTTAAATGGATTGCGTGCGATGAGGAATTAATTAATCGGCATTCATTTCTTTTAGCTTTTAGTGCACGCGGCGCGCTAAAGCTAAACTGAAGTTTCAAAGTGTCGCGGCCGGAGATTGAACGCGTTTAGAAAGCCGAACGTAAAACACGTTCATACTTTACGCATGTCGTTCGGAAATAATTAAGCGTAAAGTTAAATGAAGCGGTGATTAAATTTCGCGAGCGACAAACGCGCGCGTTTCATGCCCCGACGTTCGTCGACCGGCGACCATTAGCCGCGGAACGAATGTTTGCTACGCCGATGCCGTCAATCGGCATTATCGGACTTCCGACGGTGATTTGTTTGTCGTACCTATGTTAAACCGTTTATGGTGGCCGGTCTTCTATCGATCGGATTGTCAAACACGTCGCTTTCTCGGTCGCGCGTTGTCCGCCACGAGCAAATAATCCGTCAATAACGAACGCGCAAATACATAATGATATCTAATTGTCCCAGAGAACAATGGAAATTGCAGAGTAATTCCTAATATTAGTTTCTTCCTCTGTTATAATTCAGCAAAATTGAGATTTTTTTTTAGAGCAAAAGTTATGCCGAATTGATCAGAGAATTTGCGCACAAAACAATTTATGGTTGCTTGCGTAACTATAGATCGTTAGCAAAGCTTTGTACAAAGGCAGGAAATGAAAATTTCGGATGTGAATGACAATAATTTCATAATCAGTTCCAATTATAAAAAAATTATTCTCAGTAAAATTCAGTATCGAAATTTCTTATCCAGAGATTGATTTCACAATTCTTAGCAAGATTATAAGTATACACTGATGCATTATGAATATTTATAACACAGTAGTAGCATAATTTTTTATCACAATTATTGTATTTCTTATTTCAATTTATTTATTGACTTTTCGCTTAGGAGTGAGATGCAATTATTCAGCTGGCTGTATTTTGATTTTGAGTTAAGCGATACTATCCGTTAAATCCTACTAATACTCAAGCTTATACGCGAAAATTCCGCGCAGTTTATCCCTCGGATTACAATATTCCAAGCATGAGAATGTGACTGGTATCGTAATGCAAGCGCTCAGAGGCGACGGACAGATCACGTCAGCTAACAATGCACACCGATTGCCTTACGGCTTTTGCGTTTATTTGCTTTCTTTGCGCACGTAGCAACTGCGGCTAACCGAGACGACCGCACTTAATAATTCAGTTCTACTGTGAGCATTGCCATCAGTAAATAAATGTTCCTATCTCAATAAACACACGGAATTAAGTGTCGTCTAATAGCGTCGCGTTACTCGGAATTGTTCTCGACATGACGTCAAGAAAGCATTTCACATAATTGCTTTTTAGTGATAACTGGTTGAAGAAAAGATTTTGAAGAAAAATGCATAAAATGTCATTTTTGTTAAACTTTATATATTTACAGATCATATAGCGCTAGGAATAAATAATTGTTTAAAGAAACTTGGACAGAATAACAAGAATATCATATCAATCGAGAATAAAATATCAAGAATAAATTTGTATAATTTTAGCTACAGAAAAAAAAATTAATATCAAATCAACAATTCATTGTTTCATATATAAGCAAGAATATAAAATCTTCTTGGAAGAATTTGATAATCTTGATCAAACATAATTTGCTTACATGAAGAAACTTTCTTTATGTTAGCAAATTATGTCTCTTTGAGATTATAATACTTCCAAAGAGATTTTATATTCTTGCTTACAATGAATTGTTTCATATATAAGCAAGAATATGAAATCTTCTTGAAAGAATTTATAATCTTAAACAGACATAATTTGCTTACATGAAGAAAATTTTTCTCCTTATGAAAACAAATTATGTCTATTTAAGATTATAAATTCTTCCAAGAAGATTTTGAAACAATGAATTCTTGAATTAATACTAAATTTTTTTTCTGTGTATTCATTTTTAAATTAAAATTTGTTAAGTCAACGTCGCAGACGTTTTGAGGATAAATTATATTAACATAATATTTATTAGTTATGATTATATACGCATCGATTTCTCACGTAATACATACATTAGACACATTGCGGACAAGAGATTTACAATTGGCGGTATGCACTCCGTCCCACGATAATCAGCGCTTCGTTATCGGCTGAATTGGAGCCGTGACGGCGATTCGCTTCGTCGTTACTTCACTCCCGCCGGTTTGGTCCCGGTGTAAAAGGTCAATGGTACGCGTTGTGTTACATCGCTGGACATTCGTCACGCCGCCGACGGGCGTCTATTGATTTTAAAATTCCAGGTCGAGAGGTGGAGTGATGGAGAGGTAAAGAGACGTTTTTTCAGTGAAAAAATCATCTTACCTCTTCCTAGAATCAAAATTTAAAAAAAAAACGATAATAGCGAAATTTATTTTATAATTCCAACTTCATTTTCAGATATCACGAAATTTTTATATGAAAAATACTATCCTCATTATGATTATATTTAAAGATCACGTTTTCATATACAGAAAAAAAATTAGTATCTAATCAACAATTCATTGTTTCATATATAAGCAAGAATATAAAATCTCCTTGAAAGTATTTATAATCTCAAAGAGACACAATTTGCTAACATAAAGAAATTTTGTTTCTTCATGTAAGCAAATTATGTCTGATCAAGATTATCAAATTCTTCCAAGAAGATTTTATATTCTTACTTATATATGAAACAATGAATTGTTGATTTGATAGTCATTTTTTCCTGTGTATGTTTTTAATAGAGAAATTCGGATTAATATGGAGAAAAAAAGAGGAAAGGGAATAGCCTTCGGTTTCAAAGTACCAACATGCAATATAACCCTAGTTGGAAAATCCGGGATGCTCATCATCGCGGAAATCAGTTTTTCGAATGTGTGCTCATCCTTATTCAGATATGAAATTGGCTTCATTCATTCCACAAAGTGGCTCATCTTACCGTCACTCCAGAAACCACACCTTTCTCGTAACATGAAACTTCACGTTGTAACGAAAGGAACTCTAAAGCCTGTTAAGCGAGCCTTGCAATCAGACAAAAATGTTAAACGGCGAAAAAAGTATTTAAATAAGAAAATTATTAATTTTTCAATTAAATTGCATACGATTTGATTCGAAAGATTGATAGGCAAGTAAAACTTAAACCTCAATATATTAAACTTCACAAATTAAATTTAGAACAAGAGAAAATACAGAGATTTAATAGAAAGATGTATTCAAGAAATTGTGAGGATGTATAATAAATTTAGATTGCATAAAAATACATTATATGTTGAAGTTTATTCTGAGGTAAACAAAAATTTGTACGCGACAAATAAACGTATTTCTTTAGTTGAACATAACTCAAGCATAGAAAAGAAAAAAAGCAATTTCAATTTTTATTACATAAACAAACTAGCTGTTTTTAGCTGTAGTTGGAAATCAAAACAAGACTCATTGAATTCGTTGATGCAAGGAGAGCCGTATTCAAATTTACATAAAATATAATATCAAATTAACATATTCATTATTCAGGTCACTTGTTAATCCACGAAAACACCGAAATCGTGCTCTCCATGCGCTTTCAAAATTAGAAATCTGGCTTCCCGCCAGATTTGGCATGGTGATCGTATACGACACGCGCGCGAGTCGTTCGAGTCTTATTTTTGACAAGATGTGGAAAGCGTGGGCAGAAACCGATCAGTGAAACGATTATGGCGCCCACGTGGATCAGGTGCGCGCGTAAAGCGAGTACTCGAGTACCGGGGCATTCGCCGTTAAGGTGCACTTACCCCGTAAGAACGAACGATATCGAGGTCCATGAATGAATGATCGTATGCTCCTTTTCGCATCGATGACGGTAATTTAGGTCACTGCGAATAAATTCCTTCGTCATATATTTTTCTAGCATTTCGTGATATTCTATGACGCAATAAAACGTAATTGATTTTATTATTCTTTTATTTAAAATATGAGCTAAATGAGATAAATCTCTTTGTAAGCGCACCTTTAGAAGTTGGCGTACCGGTTCAGTTCACACCCGATTCCGCGTCGAACCTGCCGTTCGTTCGTTCGTTCGCTGTCGCGATTGATAAAGGTCGCTCGGCGACTATTTTCCGCAGCCCGGTGGCTCTTATCTCGCGCGCACTTGCAACCGCAGTTGCACCGCGCGTTTCGCCTCAGGTAGCGGCGCTTTCCCGTTCGGAATCGCGATCACTTACGTCGCGACAGCGCTCTCTTGTTTCTCGCTCGGGGTATCTCGCTCTGACATCATCGACCAGACGGTCGATATGGGTTCGATCACCCTCGGTGCTACATTTGACTCACTCGAAGAATAAATATCCGAACGTGCGACATTTAGCCTCAGGTGACGATGTTTATCGCCTGTGTTTTGCAACTTTTACGCCGGAAATCAAAGAGTCTCGACGAGGGTGACTGAGCGATAACCAAAAAAAATACCTTACACTGAGAAAAATCGTTTGGTAGAATAGTGATCAAATGAATTTTATAGTTACTGGTACCAAAACTTAGTTACATTTAACAAAACTTTTTGTAATTTGTTGTATGAAAATAATTATTTGGTTAAGGCTACAAATTGTTTGGTCAAAACAACTATATATTTAGTAACTATCACTATAAAATTCATTTGATCACTATTCAACCAAACTTTGATTGATTTTACCAAACATTTCTCTCAATGTAGTCTTTATTAATCAGAATGATTTCCTTTTGCTTAAAGAAAAAATTATTCAAGAAAAGGATTTGATTGCATATACATAATTAAAAAACCTAATTTTTCTAATTTAGATAAAGACGAAAAACTTGAAGACAATAGATTATACAACTTTTCGTGTCTATAATCGAAGTAAATAATCGGATAGATGTAAGTATACGTTTCTGCGATTTACAACAATGAATAATACATGAGTAGCATTGCATTAATTATACCATTTGCTTGATCACAGTGAGATTAATGAAGTGAATTAAGTGGAAAATTTGCCATGAGCACGATGAAATTAATGAGCACATAATGCAATAGCCGGGATTAGCAAGTCCATGATCTTGACGAAGCTTTCGCAGCTTTCCTATGTCAGCTTGTTGCGAAACGAAAGTCTCGAGGAAACTATAATTTATCAAGGTTTACTTTAATCTTTTTTTAAATGTCCTTTCCACGAATATTTAATTTTTGCATTTAATATGCAAATACGTAACTTTAGAGCCATTTAGTACTATCACGTTAGTTTCTGAACACATTATGAGTTAGGATGAGAGTCATTTAGCACCAGCTGCAGCCTTTAAATAAAATCATAAATATGATAAATATTCAGTTGCAGCCTTTAAATAAAATGATAAATATGAAAAAAGAATCCATAAAAAATATATTTTAACATGAAAATTGTTAGTGAGAAAATAGGGACTTTTTCTTTATGTATGTTTTCGTATAATTAGAGTCGGCAAATAATTTATGTAGAGAAAATAAATATCATTGCGTAATAAAAAATGTAAGACTTAAAGATAAAAAAAAGACTCTTGCATCATGAAGCAGCTTTATCTAAAAATATAATCTCTTAAAAAGATTGAAATTATGTGTCCTATAGAATTCTACAGAATTTTAAAAAAAAAAGTACGATTTGGATAGTATATAGAAATGTGTATTTAACGATCCAGTTTTATGAAAGAAAGCAAGTCAGCAGAATCACTTACAAGTTTTATTATTTATTGTCACGTTACATGATAGTTAGGAATCGAAACGTGTTTTATGTGTCTCGTTCACTGGTTCGACAAAGTCGAGATCCTTAACATCTATGTACTCTCGTGTTGAGATTCCGACGGAAACTCGCGATCATGCGCGTTGCTAATCCCATTTGCGTAATGTCCGAGGCACAGATTTGCGATTTGTGTGGGAATCCGATTACGACGTTTACATCGCGATCGATGCACTTAGAGCGCAGTTACGTATATATAACGGTTCCTCCCTGCTTGATATCTCTCCCTTTCTCTCTTCTCCTGAATATACAGATATATACGTACATGTCTATTCATCCCGCTCTTTCTCGCTGTCTCCTAGCTTCCTCTTGTCTTTCCACTCCGATCGCCGCAGGTTGTCCGAGAGCGTTCTGCGCTATTACAGGTTCGTCCGTGCGTAAACGCTCGCTCGAGGAGAGATCGACGATCCCCTCGATCTTTTACGCGACCCTGACTCTCTGTTGTATGCGCGCTTTTTCATCAGTTTACAACAATGACCCACTTCGCGATCGCTCATATTTCGATGAAAGGATCTTCACTGTTACTTCCACATGAAGAATTAAAGTCTGTCAGTCTGCGTATAATTTATAGAATGCTCACTGAATTGTCATTTATAACTAGACTATAGAAAGACAGTATGTATAAAAAATATAATTCTTTCAAGTTTCATGTATTCTCTTATCAATTCGGTGTCAATTATTATTATTTTTAATTAGATCACAACTACAGAACTATCAAATATTGGACATTAAGAAATGAAAAACGAAGACTAGAACAAGTTGTTTTTCAAATCAATTTTGAAATGTCTTTCGTCTTTTGTCATATTAATCTGTGTTCTACACTGAAAATTTGGTAATTATTAAGAAGAGCTACAGCACCTCCGATTTTGACGAAATTGGGTTCATTCGACGC
>QKQZ01014734.1:0-33172 GCA_003595255.1 Solenopsis fugax
TATTTTATAATAATTATAATTTTATAATAACTATAATATTCTCTATTATTATTTTATTATATTACTAAGAAAAACAATACCTATCGCGTCGTGAATTTTTATGAATTGATATTTGTATTTAAAATTTAATGTGGATTTAATGACATATTAATTACATTACTATAATATCAAATTAAAAAAATGATGAATGATTCTTTTATTACAAGATATATCTTTTATTACGATTTTTGCAGATGCTTATTTCTGTCTTCTTTCGAAGAGCATCACCAAGCAAAGCCTCTTACGCATTGTCTTCTAAGAGTCGCGCGATAAAATCACATCAAGATTTTACGCGACGAATAAAAAGAGGAGCGAGACTGTGTTCTAGATAATGTTAAGTCCACGTGACGCGCGTAAAAACATACATCGAGCTTCTGCATCTGTATGCACGCTTGCAGGCAGAATAAATATCGTCGCCGTGCAAACTCATTTCGTCGGTGACGTACAAGAATTTTGCATTCCATTCTGTTGAAACCGATCTTCTTAATCGCGCTCGACCTTGTCTAGGAAACTCGATTTCTAAGAAAAAAAAAAAAAAAAAAAAAAANATTACGCGATCTCGTCGGGTTAAATCATCGTTCGATCAGTGCTTTCCTTGAAAAATAAGTAGCATTAACCTTCGTGACGATGCGATTGCATCAGGCAGGACCAACCTGTCATGTAAATTTTATATTAAAATTTTATGGCCGCAATATATTGTTCTAAGATCGTCTTGTTGATAGTCAAATTATGATAAATTGATAGGCTGAATATTTATTAAACGTCTCAATCTTTTATTTTGTCCTACGAGATTTATTTCATTTATTATTCTGTTTATTTTATTTTCTTTTATTTATTATTTTATTTTATACTACACTGAGAAAAAAATTACTAAATTTTAGTAAATATTGCTTAGTATATTCTAAGAAAAATATTTACTAATTGTAAATAAATACTTATTTAATAAAAAGACAATTAATTAAATTTTACTATCGGTTTTCTTTTATTAAGTAAATATTTTCTTGCAAGTACACAAGCAAATTATTTACTAAAATTTAGTAAATTTTTTTTCTCAGTGTAAATTTCTTTTTTTCTCTTTAGTATTCTTTTAATTTTTTTACTTTTTATCATATCGGCAAATCCATAAAATTTGTCTTGTATGACACATTTGAATCTTTAGGAAGATTAGAGAAAGGCAAAATTGCAAAACTCTTAAACGCATTTTGGCTCCAGATCCAGATTGTCCCGTGACATTCTCATCGTCTCCTTTTGTACCGTTACGATCGCTTGGATACGGTCGAAGTCGAGAGACGTGACTTTCCTGCCTCTCGGTATATCGATCATCGGCGGAAAAAAAAAAGCGGAAGGCTTAGCCAGACGGGATAGCAAGTTCTCTCTGCGCGGGTTTCGATTCGATAAATCCCGATTTGCTCGGCGCGCCGAGACCGGAGACGATCGTCATCTCGTCTATTTGCGGTTTCTTGTCGCTTTGAGCAAGTAGTGGTAACAGTCTTCGTACACTTCGCATTCGGTGGCGAAGCACGCTTCCCCCCGTGATTTATGAAGGCTGTTTTACTTTGCAGACTCCCGTAAAACGACATCGTCCCTCCGTCGCGTTACGTAAACGTCGCGCCCCGCAATTCTCGCGAGACACGCCGTATTTATCTCACTCGGAACGACGCGAAATTGCTCGTTAATAATACACTCCGCGCATCTAATCCGCTCTATTTGCTACCGATAACAAAGCTGCGATAAAATATCGGGATACTTGAGACTATATTACAAAAGGACAAACAAAACGTTTTGCAACAACACGGAAGCTATAACGTGATTGTAACAATGTAATTACGATAAAGAGATGTAACAATGATATTAATTTACGTCCCGATTTAATGTCTCATATGTGAATGTTGTCTCATATATCAAATCAATCAGAGTTCTCATATGTGAATGTTGTCTCGTATATCAATCAATGAAATTACGCAACGTTTTTTTACTTACACAGAGAGAATTTTCTCTTAGAATTTACTCACAAAATCAAGGCAGTTAGGGAACAAAAAAATCTTTTTTTTTTTAATTTAGTAAAATTTAACCAACTATTTTACAATATAAAATGGCTTAGTTAAATTTTATTTTAAAATTACAGTAACATTGTTTAAAATCCATATTATCCCATGATTTGGAAAGTAAATTCTAAGAGAAAATTCTCCCCGTGCAATAAAACAATTTTTAATTTTTTTAATTATATATTTATTTAACAATTTGTAAGAGAGTAGAAATTCAAGGATGTTTGTCCTCTTGGTGCGAAAAGTACAGAACCCGATTACATGCGGGCGCATGTAAATCCTTATCTGATGCAGATGTCCGGGACAATCAGCACGACGCGGCACGTCGTCTTGTCGTGCTCCGAAAGCAAATTGCGGATCTTTCCGCGACGCGCGTCTTACATCGAGCGTCGGGACCGAGGGATTACATCTCGACGTAGGAGTCTGTAATTATTTCATCCAGTTCCTGTGCGCGTCGGCACTCGGTCGGCCGTCGTCCTCTTCGTGCACGAAAGCCCGTCCGCGATCGTTGTCGCACGAGCCACAGCCTTATACTCTTGACTCTTACTTTATCCTTTGTGCATGTAACGTATAATATGTGTCCCGCGAAAAATTACATGTTGCATAGGTTACAGATGTTGCAAGCAGAATTTTCTTTCCGGCGAACGTAAAGAATTGCGAGCACGAATTTATACACGCAGCAAGATAAAATATGTCGCATAATGTAACATTGTAGTAAATAAAATAATAGATGAATACTTTAATTTTTAATTAATTAAAAAATATTTTTTAAATATTTTTTTACTACGCTGTGGGATTTTCTCAGTATATAAACATATATTGTAGATTTCTTGCTGTATTTGAAAATTGTAAGATAAATCAACAGACTTAATGACTTTAAAACAAATTCAGAGAAAAATTAAAAGAATACTAAAGAGAAAAA
Source organism: Solenopsis fugax (assembly GCA_003595255.1). Lineage (NCBI taxonomy): Eukaryota > Metazoa > Arthropoda > Insecta > Hymenoptera > Formicidae > Solenopsis > Solenopsis fugax. The sequence continues at coordinate 3,007 of QKQZ01014734.1, forward strand.
AGAAATGAATATAGTATATAAAATAAAATAATAAATGAAATAAAATAAAATAAACAGAATAATAAATGAAATAAACCTCGTAGGAGAAAATAAAAGATTGAGACATTTAATGAATATTCAAGCCTATCAATTTATCATAATTTGTAACTAATAAGAAAGAAATTTCTTTTTTATTTCCTATACTCAGAAAAATTTTATTTGAAGATATTAAAATGTTTTATTTCTCTGTCATCGTTTTTTAAATACTTACAAATATTTTAGTTTTAAACGGTGCTTAGATTTAAAGCAGTAAATCTAAAATCATTTAAGACTAAAACATTTTTAAGTATTTAGAAAAAAAAAACGGAAATAGAAATAAAACATTAATATCTTAAACGTTTCTTTTTTTAAATGTAAAGTGTTATAATCTAGGTCTAAATATACATTTATTAATATAAATATCTAACGGTGACAAAGTGTAAAGAAAGATTAACGGTGACGAAACGGGGAGGAAGAAGCACTGTAAAGTAACAAGGCGAGACACTCGCGTATTGACATCCGCGGAGACATTAATATTTATGAGGCTCTACCAGCCGCCAAAAAGAACGAGACGCGGCAACTCACGACAGGGTAAATGCACCTGCGTTACGCGTGTGCGTGCTTATGCACGCGTACGTGCGCGTGCACGCGTGCACGCGAGAGGACAAAGCTTCATCGCGGCCGCGGATGTCGTTTTACTGGTGAGAGGCACGGCGAGGGGAAGGGACTTCCTTCGTACAGTACATGCGTGACATGCAATTTTTATTTGCCTTTAATGACCATCGTTTTGCATTCCCTTCCTCCCTTTCTCCCTTTCTCTTAATTCCACCCCTTTATTCTTTCATAAAGAGAGAAGTTAAACATTTTGAGTTATTATATTTACTCAAAAAGGAAATGTTTAACTTTATGATATTAAAATGTTTTACACTTCTGTCTGCGCTTTTTAAATATATATACTTAGAAATGTTTCAGTTTTAAACAATGTTTAGTTTAAGACACAAATGTCCATTTTCACCAATGTAGATTAACTTTGATCTCGGTTTAATTTATTTTTTTATCGTTTTCTAGTTCTAAAAGTTCTAGAAAAGGATAACGTAAGATAAACTGAGATCAAAGTTAATCTACGTTGGTAGAAATGGGCATAAGGCCTATTTGCACCAATTTAACTGCACTTTAAATTTGGTTTAACTTGCTTTCTATCTTTTTCTAATTCTTAGAACGGGAAAAAAGATAGAAAGTAAGTTAAACCGAGTTTCAAGTTAACCTACATTGGTGCCTAAAACGTTTAAAGCTATTAAATTTCACTTTTATATGTTTTACATCCAATTTTCACCAGTGCAGATTAACTTTGATCTCGATTTAACTTACTTTTTATCTCTTTCTAATTCTGAGAATTCGAAGAAGATAGAAAGTAAGTTAAACCGAGATCAAAGTTATTCTTTATTTGTGGAAATGGACATTAAAGTATTTTAAATCTATAAACATCGTTTATAACTAAAACATTTAAAAAAAAAACGGAAACAGGAAAAACATTTCAACATCTCAAAATTTAACACTTCTTTTTTAGTGTCAATCCCCGTGAATCGTCTACGAATCGAGGGATTATGACATTTCATGAAATTTCCCGGAAACGAGTTTCTCGCTCATCCGCGAAATCTTGTCTAGATCGCGCAGCTCGATCCATGTCCCGGAAGCTGCGTGTTCACGAGAGGTTGTTGCGAATTACTCGCAATAAAGTTGAGTGTAAAACGAGGAACCGTAAAGGCAGAACGAGTTACATTGAGATGGAGAGTGAAGGAAGAGAAAAGAGACGGAGAGGGGGATGGGGGCAAGAGGAGGGATTTAATAACCGTTAATTAAGCGGACGGCGAAAGGTTCGGCGATGACTGGACTTTTCTACCCGCAATTTTTCATCCGAGTTGCATGATTCCTCGTTCCACGACGTACTCAAATATTAAAATTCACGATTCGTGGAAATATTTTATAAATTTTGTAGAACGTCCCGTTCTCTCTTGACGAGATGCATAATTTAATACAAATGCGATAATTGGAGTGATATATTTAAAGAGCGCGTTAAAAAAGTATAACTACGGGTAATTTCTGTTTCGCTCTCTTTTCACGCGTTCTGGTTTCGCGTGGCACCGCCGGCCTCGCATCAACGAAGTGCTCTCTTTTGCCCGTGGTTTCCGAGCCGTGTCGACCTCGACGGTCGCTTCCCGACGGAGGAAGGCTGTATATCATTTGCAGGACGTTTTGCGTTCGCCCGAGAAGTATCCTTCCGCCGCAACATTAATTGAATCGCGCGCTTTCGAATGGAAGTGAATAACGTAATCGACCGCTTTTTTTTCGGTTCACATTGCTCCTGTCGATGAAACGAACGAATTGGAAAAAAAATCTTTCAACCAAAAGAAAACGCACTAAAGAATTCGCTGATGGAATTGACAAGTTAGAAATTTGTTCTCGTAAAACCATTCGTTTTGTATAAAAACTCAGTTTTATTAAAAATTATAAATTGAAATTAATTTGAAAATTGGCGACATCACTCAAAAAAAAAAGAAATGTTTAATTTTTTAAAAGATATTAAAATGTTTTATTTCTGTCTCCATGTCTTAAATACTTCAAAATGTTTTAGTTTTAATTGATGTTTAGATTTAAATCATTTAAAGCTATTAAGGATTTTAGTTTTGAACGTTTAATGTTTTAAATCTAAAATATTTTTATTAAAGTATTTAAAAAATGGAGATGGAAATAAAACATTTTAATATCTTAAAATTAAACAATTTTTTTAACGACAGAAGAAATTACAGAGTCGTTGGAAAAGAAAGGTATGCGAAGATATAAATTAAATATTGGATGTAACTTTGATTAGATAAATTTAATCTTTTCTCCTCGTCTTTCCTTTTTTTTATAAAATGTATGTTAATAAAAATAGTTTTATATGCTAATTAAACGACAAATAGTTACACGAGAAATGATTTCAATTTGGAAAATCCGTTTTTCTTCGTACAGTCTCGTAAAAGCGTTTATTGGCAATTTTGCGCGCTGTCATATCCATCATCCTGTTGCTGCTTCTCGTTCGCGAGCCTATAAGCGTTGTAAATCGCTTGTAATGCCCGTCGTTACATTACACTACGCGCCTACGAGCTGCGTTAACGACCGAAAAAGCGAGTGACGGCCTCATGCTAATCGACGACAAGATGAACTTTGATTACGTGACGAGCGAAACGGTGCTTCGGATTGTACGTAGTGTTAATAAATAAATTCAGACGAATACTGATGGATTTTATGCTAATCACCAACCAACGCCAAAATGGACATTTGGAATCTCTCTGTCTACATTTCTTTCTTCATGCCCATAATATAACACGGTTTCATCTTTCTCTGTTTCTCTCTGAAAAAAATGAACATTTTAAAAAGAAATATTAAAATTGAAATTTAACACTATTCTATTTAATTTGTTAAGAAATAATCCGCTATAAATGAATATTATTTTGACAATATTTCCTAAAAGTGAATTGTGATCACTTAAATATTTGTTATTACATTTATTAATAGTTATTAATATTTATTTTTTATATATTTTTTTATTACTGCAAACGTTATACATTAAATAGAATTAAATAGAAATGGGAAGAGATCACGTAATCTATAATTAACAAGTAGCCAATTATCCGCATGGATAACATCGAATCTTGAATTTCAGATTCATCATGGTAATATTAATTAATTGGTCAGTTAACATTTCTCCGTGTTACGTAGCTTTCTAATTACAGTTACCTCTGAATTTCCACTCTATAGAGTAATTTAATTAATCTTCGGCGAATACATTTATCCCGAAATCGTTTAGCTCGAACGACTACACCTGGTAACGTTTTCCTCTTCTTTTCCTCGCCAGATGGTCTTCATTATTATCACAAGTGATGCGTATTTTCAGATGCTGCCAGAAGACTCCTTATCGCGCCACACTCGTCACTCACTGATAAATCAATACGCTCTGGATGATTCCGGGTCGATTTAGGTCATCTTATTATAGCATTCAACTTAGGCGAGAATCTTTCCGTTAATCTTTCCAATACCGAATTAGCCCTTTAATACACTACTTTGGCTTTGCTACTTCAAGAAAGTAACGCATTACAAGAAACGAATCACTTTTATTATTATTTTTTTTTTATAATACCGATTTGGCAATGACGTCACAATTTTTCACAATGATAATGGTAACGTTAGGTTTGGAATAGTCACCTGTGATAAATAATTCATTATCATTATGCGTTACTTATTGAAAAAAGTAATGCGTTACTTTGACTCGTTACGTAACGAGTAAAGTTACAAAATAGTATTTTTCAACGCATAATGAGTTAATTGTCAAAAGTAACTGTTCCAACCCTGGTCTTATCATTACTATTGTGGAAAATTGTAACCTCATTATCAAATTGTTATTATAAATAAAGTAACGGTACGAGTAATGGCGTTACTCGTGACTCGTTACTTCCTATTCCTACTTTAGTTGCCTAGGTAAATACAGATGCAATTACGACGAATATAATTTGTGTGAATAAGAAATTCTTCTGTTCGATCAGAACAGTTAGAATCCCGGGATCGTTCGAGTCAACGATTACATCATCGGTTCTCGAGACCCAAATGCGTTATCAATGTTGCTGTTACGACAGCTGCTGCTCTGTTAGGAGTAACCTTGTATATATGATCCTCTTTAAACTATCGGGAGATTAATAACGCACTGTTATACAACGATCGTTTGTTTATCTAGACGATTGTTTTATTCTAAATATTACAGAACTATAAAACTTCAAAGAATTCAAAAAGAATAGGATTGAAATTATATTACGATCGTAAAAAATAATATAAAAATAAAAAATAAATTATGTATAATATAATGATTATAAAACTCTAGTAATATGTAATATGCAATATTACATATTACAGCTCACTATAATTTTAAATTACAATGTAATAATAAATATACTAACGGAGAAGTACGGCAAAGCAAATTTTTATTCCTTGCTCTGACTACTTTTTCTTAAAATATTATATAAGTTACAAAAAAGAAATATAAGCGCGCATTATAACGTATCAGAGGAATAAGTTTTTGCCGGTTGCATCGGCTCTTATATCGCTATCCAGGCAAACGATTCCGAAGCAAATAATGAATTATTCATACAGAGATCCATGACTGAAATCATGAGTAAAGGTCGTCAAGTGAACGATTCGCGATAGAAGAAGACTCTGTGTGTGATTTTTATTAAGTTTTGCGATCGGAGTAAGCTTCGTCGGAAGATGTGCTTCAAGATGCAAAATATTGGAAATTCCATGGACATAAAGCATATATTTCAAAGAATAAACTTATGTACTCGGCAAATTCAAACATTTTCTCCGAGATTACTCGAGACATGAATTCAGTTAAATATAAGAACAATATATATACAAAACAGGAATTATATAAAGAGTTTAATTACATTAGCCATAAGATGAATTTGAGATATTAAAAGAAAGTAACAAACAGCTTCTTTTAAAATTAAAAAAATTTCACATGTCAAAGACAAGAGGCTCGTAAGAGCGCATTGAAGATGGACGTGAACGTGTGCTCACGTCGCGTTCACGATGGCTATGCGACTATAAGAGCGCGCGGCAGACCGCGTGCCGTCTATCGTTCCGACTCCGAGGAACTGTTGAAGGAGGCAGGTGGCCCGTACGCTTTGCCGCGCCTCTCCAACTTCCGAGTGATCTCGGAAGACGCGCGACAGGTGCCTAGATGGGCCGATCTTGGCCAGGATCAGCCGTTGATTGAGAATTACGGAACTCTGCGTGCCGTCAGGTCGCGGGATTTCGGAGAGCCGCGCAAGGTAACGCTGAAGACGTTCTCCCGGCCAGACAAACTCGGCGGTAACTCGAGAAACAGCGCACCGCAGGACAGTCTTCAGCGTGTTAGAGAAAATAACGATAAGAACTGTGAAGTACAAAAGAGAGATCATCAAGCTGATACCAATTTCTGCGGTCATTACCATGAATGGAAGTCCGAAAACTGTGCTCGTTATGGCTGGGATCGGCGGATTTATGACACGGTACCGGTGGAGAACGATCCGTCGTCTCCGAAATCTTTCTCCGTCATCGGCACGACCTCTCAAGAGAACAATTTCATTAACGTCAATAACAATCGACGCGATGTGTTTAGGAGACCCAAGGAGGACGTCGAGAATCTCAACAATCGCTCTGTAAAAGATTCGAAAAGCAATTGTATTTTCAAGAATAAAGATGATTCTTACATTGAAGTGGAGAATGACAAGCGAAAAAGCTCTAGAGACTTGGAAAACGTAAAAAACGATCTTCTCAAGAATTCGAAGAACACTTCCGTCCTCAAGAATGATGTGGAGAGCACTAAACGAAGATTTTCCAAAGACCAACAACCCATCTATGCAATTCCCCAAGTGTTCTCCAAGCACAGACGTGATCGTCGATTGGTTGTAGTTGACGGAAACTACGTACCCAGCGGCGATCTCTACCGCACTACTGCCAAATACATCGAAGACATTAACCGGAATCTTGCCGAGATCGACAAGAGTTACGAAGCGATGAAGGCGAGCCCCAGGACTTATGGAGTGATCAACAGAATTGCCAAAGGCGAATTGCTGCCGCAAGATCAATCCGGAAATCTCTTTGACTATGTGAAAAAGAGAACCATGGCGCCCATGCTGCCCATAAGTGCTGACATAGATGAAGTTGAAGAAAAGAATGAAAAGGAATCCAGTAAAGATACCAAATACTTTCGTAGACCTAATTCTAAAGGTAAACTTCCGCCCAAAGTGCTACCGAGGTCCTCATCCATTGATAATACATCCAGACACTCGACTGGATCCACCACCGCCTCATCAAGCAAATCCACTGAATCCTTGTACGCGATCAGTGAGTCCTTCACAGAATTACCGAAGATTTGTGATTCTCAGAAACGAGACCCAACCTGGAACAGGATTTCTCAGGAACCGGTATTGAGGAAAAGCAACTTGCAAGATCAGTCAAAGTCTAGGGTCAACAAGGATATCCCGAAGAGAAACAAATCTGCATGTTTAGAAATCAAAGATTCGTCGTCTTCGACGGATGACGAAGTTTCGAATCAGAAGGAGGATAGATTGCCTGTCACCAGTGCGATTCGCAGGAATCGCTCTCGAGTCGAGCAGGAGAAATCAATATTGAGAAAAGAACGAACTTCTAACGAGGTCCTGGAGAGGATTTCGGGCAAATTAGAACAGGTACGGTCTATGGAGAATCGCTTGAAGGATCGTCGATACGACACGCTGCCCTCGAGAAGACCCAGACTCTCTTCGAGACCGCTTCACAAGTCCAGCGAGGACGTCCTTGAGAGTGAAAGGTTCTCTCATGACGACTCTGATCTACAGAAATCTTGCTCAAATGGAAACGACGTCGATCGAAAACAAAACGTCAATGAAAACCTGGCGGAAGTTCAACAAGGTTCTTTTTACGTCATGGACGCCACTGAAGTGATTCTCAAAGGACAATTGGAGCGATCCAATAGCTTACAGCGGCAAAATGTATTTCCCAGAACTAGACACAACTCGTTGGAATCTAAGGAAGCAGACGACAAAGTTCAAGCTAGCGCGTTCGCTACTTTACCGAGAAGAGGGAACCTCGCAAAGGATCAGCCCGATTCTCTTAAGAGATTCTCTGGGAACGGACCTATCTTGGAGCCATTATACGAACATGCGGTTAGTGATCCTGTGAAACCACGAGGAACCCAGAATGTGATACCCTGGTGGGAGCTGGCCACTAGAAAGTACAGGCATCGCAGTTGCCCATCCTTACAGGTAAATTGAGTATGTCGGTGGAACGCGTTAATTAGGGAAAGGCTCGTCGAAGTTGTGATCTTGCCTCGACACTGCGGTCGACTTTAGGTCAATAGTTTTCAATATGAGAGAGCTTTTCAATATAATAATTATATATTTTTAAGAATGGACAAAAATTAGAAATATTGCATTAAAAAAAGAACTGATAAAGATTATTATATCAGTAACTGATAATTATTATTCAATTAATTGATGAAATATCAATTACTGATACAGTAATCGGTTTATTGAAACACTTATCAGTTCTTTTTTTCAAAAGTAATTTCTAGAAGAAATTGTTAAATTTTTGTATAGAGAATTATATATAACGAAAGTTATAATTTAGAATTGATAAAACATGCATTTTATTTAATATATTCAATATAAATTCACAACAAAATATAATGGAATAAATCACATAGTATTTAAACTTGACTAAGATCATATATTTTGCGTTGCCACAAGTATCAGTGAAATGTGACAAGGAATTAATTTAACGGAATAAGTCTTGTCGTGCAATAAACGAACGACTTTATGGGATCGTTACTTCGACAAAAAAACATGTAGCAACTTTTCCGTCAATATCTTAAGGCATAATTAGCCTCGCAAACAAATTATATTATACTATGAAAGAACGATTGTATACGCATAAAATGATGTTAATTGTTCCTTTATCTTACGTGCACATTAAATATTATCAATTATCTTTTTATATTTATACATCTGATATATCCAATTTCTTCATACTGAGATTTTATTGCAAATATAATTTATCACATTAAATATTATCTGAATATTGTTTACTAGATAGTATTAAAGGAAGTATTAATATTTAATAAAAAAAAATGAAAAGGATAATATATTTCCCGTCTCGTATGTGTGAATTGTCATATAGACACATCAATCGGAGTGCATCGACTCCGAACGATTATGGTGATATATATAGATATAATTTATTCGTAACGGTTGCCGGTAGTTAAAGCAATGAAATAATAAATTCGATAATGAGGCCTCGCCGTCAAAATTGAGCTCAGCGCATTCCGTCAGTGCATGTAGAAAGACAACGGCGACGCGTAATAAAGCGTAGGTCGACAATACCACTCTCAGTCCCGATTGAATAATTATGCGCGCATACTTCGGCACTCTTTGTAATCGTACCCTACTCCGACGATATATGATTGTCGTCAATTGGAATCACACTTTACGTTTTACGTCTTACGTAAGATCGATTCTTCGTTCCAAATATTTCTAAAATAATTTTTCTTAATTTTATTTTTTATTGTAACTTTCAATGTTTCCTTAGATTTTTATATATTCATGTATAAAAATTCCTCTCTCGCGTTTATCTTAAGACCCACTTACATAATTTGAATACTTCGTGAAAAACACGAGCCCTTTTCTCACGTCTTTTGTTCCCCGTCGTTTATTAAGAACGAAGTGAAGAAAGGCAGACTACGATTATCAGAGCCCCCCCCGTGGGGGCAATTGCACAATTGACTGGCATCAGAAACGATTGGCCAATCGTGAGTTTTATTCTCTACTATGTATTCTGTCTTCTTATGCAATCCACTCTTTCGCGGACTCGAAACTTTGCAGCCGCACTGATTAAAACATCAATTTTAGTCACCGGCGCTTCGCGCGAGACACGCCTCCTGCTCACTTTCTCCGCTCATGATCATTGCTTAGGAAGTGTAATTGAACCTTGCAACATTAACACTTCACATGTACAATGTATTTCTCTCGCATACAAAATTTCATGTAATTTTATTTCTCACTTTATATTAATATTAACATTATGCTGATGTGTTTGATTAATTTATTTGTTTAGCATATTTTATATTTTAATTTAATTTACTTTTTTATATATTTCCAACAGGACTAGGATAATATAAATTAAAAATGTAGTAATTTAAATTAAATTTCTAAATTTAATTAAATTAGATTTAGTAATTTAATTTAAAATATGTTTCAAATTCAAAATCTTTTTTAAGGATGTTTTTTTAAGGATGAATTACTAAGAAAGGCATTTTCCTTGGGAAAGGCTCTCTATTTAGAAATCGAAACCTAAAAGCAGATACTTCTGGCAGGGCAATTTTCGTAAACCGTGACTATTTTTTTTACTCTCTCTGCCGAAATATTCAAGAGAGGTTTAAACGCCACGTGGTAGAAGGACATAAAACTGTCACTGGGATTTGTGACAGACCGTTGTGTTATAAACACCCTTGCGAGATCCCTTTTCCGTTCGTTCCTGCAGGCGGTAGAAAGATTTATGCGTTTCAGGGGTGCACTTTCAGCCGGATACCGTGTGTAAACATGCACCCCTCTCATGTACACGATAGTCTCTTTTTGAGTTTTTAAACGAAATCATGTATTTTCTCTTTCATTTCGTTTCCTCGATTCTCATGATTAATAACGCCAATCACAGTGTTCTATAACGTGAAATTTAACGTAACATAATCCTTAATCTAATATAAATCTTTTCTTTCAAGTTTGACAATAATGAAATATATTTACTGACTGATAAATAAAATATAGCACTATTTGATATATCTCACACGTTTCTGAAAGATAGTGTTCTACGTAAACAGTAATATTTATGTAAAATACTAGTAATCGAAAAGAAAGAAATAAGTTGCAAATATTGTTATTATTAAATAAAAAATTATTTATGTTCTATTATTATAGAAAAAAATATTTTTATGATAGGAAAATGCCCTTTTGCCAAATGTGACAAATTGCTTTTATAATACAAAATACTAAAGACAACTATTTAAAAAACAATGAAATATAAATAAAATAATGATTTTTTACGGATTACTTATTAAGTGTTAAATATCATACACACAAGTATGTTTGAAATAATAATAAAGTATTTAGAAAGAATGCTGTCAACCTAAACTTGAAAGAAAATATGTGAGAAATGTGAGAACGCTATTTGAGACCTTGGCCCTGAAAATGTCCTTGCGACATTAATTATCGAGCATAATGCTGACCCTCACCCTTCTTTCTGCTAGAGTAATTATATGGGGAAGCACATTGTGATGGGAACATCATGGATAATGTACGTTGTGAACACAGCGTAATCCTCGAAGCGTTACGACCCGAACTAACTGGGCTAACAGTTCCCAGGCCGCAAAAGTGCGATATTCTTCTCGGCGAAACATTACAGGGTGCTACAATATTGCTCGAAAAATTCGAAACACGGATTCCATGGAATTACAAAGGCCTTGGCAAATTTTGATAAATTTTTGTCACGTCTATTTTGAATTCAATAAAAAATTACTCTTAATTTAATCTCTTATATCATTTAAATAATTTGGAAAGGAAAAAATTTACGGAAATTTATTGTTTTTTATAGTTAATTCACTCGCAATATAATATATATATAAAAACAAGTAAAAATAATCATGTATCTAACTGCTAATTTATAATTATACCAGGAACGTTTAATATGGATGTAAATCTATATCTGACATCCGATAAAATATAATTGGCGCATAAAATGGATTTACTGCACGTAAAAGCTATATATATATATATATATAATAACTGTAAGACCTTACTGGCTGTACCTTAAAGATTAAAAATTATTATAGTTTTATTCTTACTTCGTGTATATGAAACATCGTCTCTTTGTTTTTGATATTTAATTTTGAAACATTCTATACATCACATATATACTTCACACATATGTAGACAGTAGACACGCGAAATCTCTGACGAGAAAAGCTGCAGTCTTAACACTTTCGTGGTGAGGCGAATTTACGAGGAATGTCCACAGAATGTCAAATATATTTTATGGCTATTATTTAAAATAGTGTTTCTGACTTCCTTTATGTTTGTATGCAAATTTTATGTTACAAGAAAGTTGTGCTACAAAACTATTTTAAAAAAATAAAAAATGCGTGCATTTCTAGTTCGCTAAAAATTATAAAATACGTTATTACTATTAATACACAGCAATGACTATTAAAAAATCATCACAATTTTTTATTATTTTATTGCTGCATTAAAAATAGTTTTAAATTATCGTCGAATTTTTGCGGCATTTTAATAGATTTTCTAATTAGTTTGTCACTAATTTTTTTTTTAGTTATCTTCATTTTATTCGCGATAAGACATTGGCAAACGTAATTGAAGGAGACGTTGAGGATTAAAATATCGGTCGAGCCGTTCACTCCGCGACGTACCCTCGTCAAGATGCACCGGCGCTCACTTGGTGTTTTCCCTGGAGAACAAGGCGAGTCACTGTACGCCGCGCGCGATGCATTTTGCTCCTCGGCACGTGCGTTTTTGCCGCAGGCTTCCGGTCCAGTTTTTAGCTCCGTTCGTCCTCGGCTCGGTAAACCCTTCGTTAAGCTCGATGCACAACGAGGCGAAACCGAGATTTTTCTTTCAGTGAAAGGAAACTTTTCTCCATCATTATAGGAGACATAGGAGAGGTTGATATCAGGGATATACATATACAATATACATATATGACTATAATATGTAACTAAATATAATAACTATGTCTTTACCGAGACTTACAACATGATGAGAGCGTCTAATTTATAATTATTGTTACACATTGATGTTACATATATTTATCAATATGTAACGATAATTATAAATTAGACACTCACCATTCTGTGTAAGTCTCGATGAAAACATAATCATTATATTCTTATAATCGTAGCGCATAAATAATGCTATATTTTAATTGTACACGGAAAGAAAGATTTTGCTAAGGTATCTAAAAATTTAGCTGAACATACAGATCTGAAAAGAATTTTATTGGATCGTCAAAATTATTCGACGAATATTCAAGCATGATGGACAATACTGCAAAAATGTTGTGCATAATTTTTTTTATTAATTTAAAAATTACATTTAATTTTGTTTGCTTTTGATTTTTAATTTACGATTTGTAGTACTTATTTGCAAATTTGATGAGAAAGTAGCATTAATAATTAAATTAAATTTAAAAAATATATATATCCTTAATACTATATTCCTTCGAGAAAAATTAGATACTTTAATTAAACATTTCAATGTTGTTTGCTATTTTTTGTGACAATTACTACTTCAATTAACATCGCTGTGAGTACGTGTCGTCGTCAATTGGCAACTCAAAAACTGCATTGGCTTTTCGACATATGTCGGACGCAATCTGACGTGAGATACGCTTGAAATAAAGTTACTCGAGGAAGGTGTAAGGCCGAGTAAGGCGAGTAGGTGGGTCGCTTTTACGATCGTTTTACATCGTGTACGTACACACTTCTTGGATGCATCTCGGCGGTAGGTGAAGCCGGGCGCATTAGCGGCGAGCGTGGGAGCCAATATTTACAGCCTATACCGAGGCCCATACAAGTGGACCCACCGACCTCATTCGATCGCGAGTATCTCTATCTTCTTAGAACAAACGCGCAGAGTGTTCAAACATTGTTGCCTTCTAATTAAGAGTTCTTTGAGAAATTTTCAAGTCAATTTATTTCTAAAAAAAGAAAAACTCATTCTTCAGTTGCACAGTGTGTCTCGTGATCAATTTCTCGCTTTCTGTTTGATCTTTGGAACAAAATTGTTCACAATATGACGCTACTGCTGATAGAGTAATTTAGCTCCATAATCCAGATTTTGAAAAAAAAAAAAAAAAAAAAGGACTTGCTTGGTTTTAGTAGGAAACCCTTCAATTACTATCTGTTTTCAATGCTGCTTAATCACGTCTACAAATTTATTTGGGTTGAAAGAGTACTTTTACCGAAAGTGCAAAGGTCAATGTTCGGAGGAGAGACCTCGTATCCCGGCTACAGAATCACGTCGAGAGTCATTCCACATTGTACGTTGAAGTAATAAGGTGGGACAATGGGCCCCGAGACACCCGCTCGTGGCAGCGTATTACATGTCCCACGTTTGCTGTTACCGTTTTACGAGCGGTATAATTTCTCCGGAATTACGCGTGATTCTAGAATCGCACCCGCATACACACGGTCAGAATCCTCGACTCCCACCGGTACCCTTTGTTCACGATCCTGACGAAACTCTCCACACTCGTTCGCCCGCGAAGAAAAAAAAAAAGTCCCGCTGATTGTCCTCTTAGAATTTTATGATCGCATGATGCTTCCGAGGAGGAAGAAAAAGCTGGTGCTCATATTCGTGGAAACAATGGCGAACAGCTGACTCCGAGATTTAAAGGTCGATCCCGAAGGGATCTCTTGGGATTTTATGTGGTAACGGGATAGCGATCAGGGTGAGTTCGACGACCGTGTTCTTATTCCGCGAATAAAGACTCCATTTAGAAAGGGTTATAAGTTTCATGTTCTCCGAATGACTTCCCTCTTTTTTTATTTTTGGTTGAAAAAGATCTTTATGCAAGCTTTGCCTCCTCATGATTTAAATTCGAAATTCAAGTACTAAAATATTTAATACTATATTAAATCTGATATTGATTTAATTTAAATATAGCTGTATTAATAATCTGAATTATTAATAAAACGCGCGCGCGAATTCGAAAGAATGTTAATGAAAAGTAGTCTCAAAGATCAATTAAATTATAATATATGACAAATAATAAAAGCGAATAATATTGTGGTAATAATATTAATTATATACGCGTGTATGTGTACGTAATTGTATTATTATTTGTATATTATTCGAACGAGATTACCTAAAGTTGGGCTACACCACTCTTTAAATATATAGCGTGGCAAAAGCGCTTTCTTTTTTCTCATTTTCTTCTTGTTCTCTCTTTCACAAAGAAACGAGAAGAAAAACACAAGTCAATAAGGAAGCTGTGTGAGTCGCATCGTGGGTCATCTCGCTTACGTTATATCAAATAAAGCGTTCCTTTGGGAAGCATTCCGCATCCATTCAACACAAATGGCTCTCAATTTCTTTGTCGCTTTTAGAATTTTCCTCGAAAGTTCTTATCGGAGAATAAAACTATGGCGCGTTTGTATTACAATGCTACAGTGAGAAAAAAAAGTTAAATTGGCTAAATTGTTCAACTTGATTAAATTTCTTCAGCTCAAGTATTTATGTATTTAACTCGAAAATACATAAAATACTTGAACTTAAATTTAAGCATTTATATATTTAACTCAAATACATAAATACTTGAATTGAAGAAATTTAATCAAGCTAAACATTTTAGTCAAGTTAACAACTTCTTTTCTATATACTGCATCAAAAAAGAAGTGTTTAATTTCAAGATATTAAATTGTTTTACTTTTATCTTCTGTTTTTAAATATTTAAAAATATTTAGATTTAAAACAACATTTAAAACATTTTTAAATATTTAAGAAACGGAGATGGAAATAAACATTTTAGTATTTTAATATTTTAAAATTAAGCATTTCTTTTTAAGTAAATCTCTTTGTAATTAAAATTTAATTATGTTAGATACTTATAGTGATGATGTAAACATTTATCTAAAGCGGAAATAAAACATCGTTAATCCAAGCGTGTCATCGCCGTATCGGTTACAGTCGCTAGTTGTACTGACAAAAGTGTTGAAAAAGAACAACGTTAGCAACGAGCAACGACCGTTGTTGCTCAAGAATGGACAAAGAAAATCGGTGGAGCGAAGAGAGAGCAAAGAAAGGAATCGACATTTGCATCGCAGTTTGGATTATCGAGCGTTTCGTCGGCGCGAGCACTTTCTTTTTACGCCACGGCTGATTATCTTCTTCGCCTCGTGGCGCGGCGTGTAAAACACGTCCAGATCCTGAGAGAATAATTACGTGACGAGAAACATGAGTCCGATATTCCGACACCTCTCGTAAAAGAGACTACAACGACTATTAATCTCCGCCCCGCACGTTCGTCGAAATTACCTCGCCAGGCGCTGCTTAAAACATAGTTATTATTTTGCGCGAGATAACGTAGAAATTGCTTTAACAGAGTCACATGTGTACATTTTCATACATTTTTGTATCGTAATAATTGCAATGTTCGTATCAAATGAGGAAATAAATAGTACAATGACACAACGTGTAATCGCGATTGGTAGCATCGCGACGCCAAGTAAAGTAACTGTACTCTATATGACCTACCTAAGCTTTGCATTTTTTTCTAATTTTTTGCCGAGTTCAAAATTAAAAACTGATGGCCAGATTCAAAGTAGGAAGCATTTCTAAACATGAATTTAAAATATGGGACAATTTCAATATTTATGTGAATGCAGTGAAGATTTTTAGAAAAGATACCATTTAGGTCATATTACACAGAGAGAGAAAATTGTAATAGTGGCAACTATAAGAGGACAACCATAAGAGAACTAATAAAAAATAGTTGTAATTACTTTATTATATAGTATACTACAACTATTTTTTATTAGTTCTCTTAACCATTAATTTAGTTGCAATAACTATAATATAATTCACTTAACTATATATTATAATTATATTAACAAAATTTGTATGGTTGTCTCCTTATAGTTGTCTCCACTACAATTTTTTCTCTCAGTGTGGGTACATATGTACTCAATGTGGCTTAATTTTCCTTAAGAATAAGAATAAGAATAACAATGTTCACAGTCGGACAAATATTCAAAGTCGACTTCTCACCATTTCGTCCCACGCCAAAATTATATGCCCAACATTATTGTTATGCTCCAACGCGTTTACGCACTTCCGGATTATAATACGCACCCTCGTACGCTTTTCTCTCTTGCGGAAATAAGGAACAATAAGGATCGTGAAACTTCCTTTCAAGCAGAACTTTAATATAATAACTGTAATCGATTGTTACGTGACACGCGAAAAGAAGATCGATCTTTTGACAACGTGTTGTTTTGTCTTGTCTTTGAGCTCGAGTTGTCTCGCTTTTACGTTTCCGAGTTGTACTGAACGGATTTTATTTAAAAATTTTTTATTAAAAAATATTTTTATTAAAAGACCACATTTTGATTAAACAATATCGATCTCCCCAAGTACCCAGGTTACTTTATCTCACTCATTTTACCAATTAACGCGTCCCGGACACGCCAAGTTTTTGCTTCATTCTGATCCTGTTGATCATTTTAGTCATTTTTGTCCGGTATTCATGGTAAATAATTTTCAATCTTTAATTAAAACGCCATTAATTACACATTTATTCAGTCATTCTTTTTTTACTTTCGATCAAAGATTGAAAATTATTTATGACTTTGAATACCGACCTAAGTCTATGTTACTCGAAACTTGAAACAGAAATAATGAAACACGATTGTTTGCAAATAATTTTATGAAATTTTAGATTTAATTACTTGACAAAATTATACGGATTAAAAATTGTGAGCTAAAATAGAAATTGCTTTGATAGAATCACATATGTACATTTTCATACAATATATATGTGTACAACATTCTTGTATCTTATTGTGTATCTTATTGTTAGTAATTGAAAATTCTTTGTCCGTATCAAGTAAGGAAGTAAAAGTAGATATAACTCTACAATAGTAATTACTCCACAATAGAAATAAAATTAATACGTGTGTATATAACTGTATAATAAAATATATCCCAAAAAAGTTATTATCCGAAGTTTACATAAATTATATTATAATAAAGTTTAAGTTTAAAATACTTGATTTTATACAGATATTAAAAATTGTGTGTTATACTTGCTTGTTTCAGGCACACGTGGTCTCAGCTTTCGAGCAGTCATTATCCAATATGACTCAAAGATTGCAGCAACTCACAGCTACAGCTGAAAAGAAGGTAAAAATAGTCAATATTAATTATTTATAAGAATATTAAGTTTTAATAAATTCTCGCGATTTCATAAAGGAGAGACACTCTGGATTTAATTAACGTTTAATGCAGACGTACAATTTTTTTGTCATTAAACAAAATTCTTTTTCGACGGCGATTTTTCAGGATTCCGAGCTTCAGGAACTCCGAGAAACGATCGAGAGGTTGCGCAAGCAGAGTGCAGAAGCTGGATTGAACAACGGTCCAGCCGCGAACAATGGTCGGCGTCATACTTTAGGTGATTCCGAATCCGGTACCACCGGCTGCACCGGCAGCAGCAGCAGCAATCATCATCAGGGTGCGTCGATGGCGAGACAGTTGTCCGCGGACAGCGTCACGTCTCTGAACTCGCTAAGCAGCGCCTGTTCGGCCAGTAGCAGTCATCATAAGAAGAAGGGCTGGCTACGCAGCTCCTTCTCCAAGGCCTTCTCGAGGTCGCGCAAAAATCGACACGGTTCGGTCTCCGATGCCGAGGACTGCAAGGAGAGTCCTGGCGGTGATCTGAGCGCTCCCAACAGCCCTAGACTACCAACCGCGTCCAAACACGAGTCTTCGAGGACACAAGCCGCAAGGAGCAACGGCCAGAAATCTCCCGAGCATGAGAATCCGTTGTCAGGAAGCAAGAGCAGCTCGGCGCTATACAAAAAAGAGGACGAAGATGTGGACGAATTGAAGAAGCAATTGAGGGAAAAGGACTTGGTGCTCACAGATATCAGATTGGAAGCTTTATCCTCGGCCCATCAATTGGAATCTTTGAAGGACACGGTCATCAAGATGAGGGTGAGTGCAGTTTTTATCTAGAAAAGAAATTTACACATTTCAAAGTTTTTATTTAAAGAAAGAGCATAATTTTTATATCCTCGATTAATTTATTTTCTCCCGATTTTATTTATTTTATTTATTTGACGAATTTATCATTTCTTTCCCACAGTACGAGATGCTGAACTTGAAGCAGAACAACGAGCGTCTCCAGCGACTGGTGACCTCAAAGTCGCTCACCTCTTCGCAGTCCTCTCTACCTAGTGACCCAGATCGACGCTTCAGCATGACTGAAGTCGCGTCAAGTGTCGCGGCGCTATCAAACGGCGATGTCAGTTCCACGGCCGATCAACTGGAAGATCTCAACGTCTCGGTCGAGCATTCCGTGGTACCGTCGAGCGCGACAACCACAGAACCGGTTCTCGAGCAAGACACTGACGGCAAGAGGATCAACGTGGCCGTCTACCTCGGCAGCGAGCGGAACTTCAACTACAATTTGGTTACCGGGAGCTCTGCAGACGGCACCATAGGCGAACCACCGCACTGCGTAATCGCCAACGTATGCATCAGCAACAAGACCAGTTGGGACGCTTTAGATTCTATGGTGAGGCGTTGCTTCAAGGAGTACGTTTCTCGGGTGGATCCCGTGACAAATCTGGGTCTTGGCGTCGAATGTGTCGCCGCGTATCATCTCGGCGAGGCTTCCAGGTGCGTCTTTAATTTAAAAAATACTAAATTAGTACAAGTTCCAAGACACTGTACGATTTTTAATACATAGTGGATGAATTTTTAATTCCACTGGAGGAGTTTCTTATTAAAATTCGTCACTTTTATCTCCATCTAAAATAATTTAAAAAATTTTTCTCTCAATTTGACAGATGCACCACCGATTCTCAGCATCCCGAGTTATTACCTTGCGGCTATCTAGTCGGCCACGTGAAGACTATCTATCTAGTGCTGTCGGGTTATTCCTGGTTGGCGGTGGACACCCTGATACCACGGTCCATCGTTCAGCGACTGATCTCCCTCCTGACGGAACATCGCAGAGTGATCCTGTGCGGTCCAAGTGGCACAGGGAAGAGCTACTTAGCCGGGAAACTAGCGCACGCCCTAGTAGATACCGACAATGACACAAAGGACGCCGCCGCCGTTGCGACTTTCAACGTCGATCATAAGTCCAGCAAAGAATTGCGCCAATATCTCGCGCACATCGCTGAAAGATGCGATTCGAATGCCGCTGACGAGCTACCTAGGGTGATTATTTTGGAAAACCTTCAACACGCTGCATCTCTAGGCGAACTCTTCAGCGGACTTCTAGGAACCAGGCATTCATCATGTCCTGCTATCATTGGTACCATGAGTCAGGCCACCTGCAGTACCACCAATTTGCAGTTACATCATAACTTCAGGTACTTTCATTCTTAGTGTGTAAACACATGTTTAAAATCTATAATTTTAGTGCAATATATATGTAAAATTAATTTAGTAATTTTTGGATGTAATCAAAAGAAAAATGAGAAATTAAATGCTATAAATTAACTTAAAAAATAATAATAAGTTAAACATGTTACAATACATCTTACTCTAAAGTTAAATATTATATATTTAACTACTGATTCTATCTTTCTAATTAGATAATAAAAGGATAAAAAATTGATTTCTTAATGAACAAGATTATATAAATTAAACAGGTGGGTATTATGCGCGAATCACATGGAACCGGTAAAAGGATTCCTGGGACGTTATTTGAGAAGGAAATTATTGGAGCACGAACTGCGCGAATGCGCTGGGATGAGGAACGCGGAAATGGCAGCAGTAGTCGAGTGGCTGCCGCGAGTGTGGCTGCATCTTAACAAGTTCCTAGAAACTCACAGCAGCTCCGACGTAACAATAGGTAATTGGAAACATTTAAAACACATTTTCACATTTCAACAAATATAATTTTTGAACTCACAATAAACAATTAAAAATTCTCAACAATTCCTTTATCTTTAATTACGCCAGTTTTTTAAATATTATAATGAAATTAATGATTTTTCAATTGAGAAACTTAAAAATATTTATGGACACTGCTTTTTTCAATAATTACAAATAAATAATTGATAATTTATCAGGACCGCGGCTCTTCCTATCGTGTCCAATGGAAGTGGCTGGCTCTCAAGTGTGGTTTACCGATCTGTGGAACTATTCGGTGATACCCTACCTGGTAGAGGCGGTCAGGGAAGGATTGACGCTATACGGAAGACGCGTAAGCGGGAACGGAAATGGCGAGCCCACATGGGAAGATCCAGCGCAATTCATCACGTCCAGCTATCCATGGCTCTCGACGCATGCTGTGCACGGCGGTAGCGATGCTCTTCTACGTCTGAGACCCGAAGACGTGGGATACGATGTCGTCTCTAGCGGGCACACTTCCGGTGTGGGCGCCTCCAGTGTGAAGAGCCTCGGAAGTACTCACAGTGATACCGAAGGAGATCCTCTGGTTAGTATTTTAAAGCTTGAGATTCAGGAACTTTAACTAAAATATATACAAATATTTGAACATACGAAAATTTAAAGTTTCATATACTCGGGGAAATTGAAAAGAAAATATGGACTTTGTAAAATTGAAAAATATATCATTTACATAGATGGCAGAATGTGATATTTGTCATCAAAGAAATTTAACAATCTAAATAAACAGTTGAATATAATAATTTCTAAATTAATTACATATTTTTATTGCATGATGGGAAATTATTCTTCTAAATAAATAGAACAGTTATAATAAAGAATAAAAAGACCAAATTTACATAATTCTGTACATATTAATTATAGAGAAATTTACTGTTTTATTTATTTATGTTGCTTTATATGTAAGAAGTATTCAATGATAATTAAGAATTAATTACTCTAATTGCATTTTCTTGAATCTACTTTTGCAGCTTAACATGCTGATGCGTCTGCAGGAAGCGGCTAATTACTCGAGTCCGCACAGCAACGACAGCGACTCAGTGACGTCCCTCGACTCATCACATACTCGCCACTCAGAGGATTTGAGCAGCTCGTCAAGAGGAGTAGAATCGGCACTCTAAATTTGCAAGATGTGAACAAAATTTATCGCCGAAAGGTCGCATATCGACCGTTCAATAAGAAATATTATAAAAGGTACAGATAATAGCTCTCAATCACAAGTAAACAATCATTCCGATCGCCGAATTCAGCGCAAGAGAGAATTATTTATACCTAAAAGGTAATTGTAAAAGAAAAGTATCCTTATCAGGGAAATCAGCGCAATGTTTCTAAGATTAAAACAAGAAAAAATTTTACAGGTATTGCTAAATAGTACTTCCGAATCGACATAAGAGCTAAACATTGACGATAATCCTTATCGTCGTAATAAACATCAAATTGCATATTTAAGGACCCTCTGAAATGCAATAAGATTAAAAGAAATCACGAAGCGCCAGCTATTTTAAGACCACACTATTTTAATACCAACAATAGCTTCGTAATGATCTAAGAGGGATTTCAAATGCCTATTAAAGCTGGCCTAGATTTATAGATTTCTACGTGTATCCAGCATCTAGGTGTGATATGTAATATTAAATAAAGGAAAAACGGATAAGCGGTGATTTTTCGCTCCTAAGAAAAATAAGCGGACCGAAAAAAATACATTTTAAACGAAGATAAGTTTACACATTATTTTCAGATTTGAGAGAATTGAATTAATCTAGTTAAAACTAATGGATTCAGAAAATTAAATCAGAAATATAAAATAAATAGGAATTAAAAGAATTTCAACGCTAAAAACAAAAAATATTGGATTTTTTGGCTAGGACATTTTAAGTAAGTCCTAAATAAATTCTTCCTTATTTTCGATTTAATTGCATCATCATAACTTGCTTCCTGAAAGAATTCGCAACATCTTAGAAATATCAGAAATGTGATTTGGCGAAATAGTTCGACGCCAATTTCTTTCGGTCCTTTAATTTTTCGTAGGATGTACATGCGAATGCGATGCAATAATTTCTACACGCTGCCGTTTGCGGAATTCTATTTTGATGGAACGCATTTTTCATTCACGACAAGAGATGCGAGCGCATAGTTGGAACAAAGAATCGCATCGATTGTCGTTTGGTGTATACAGTATTAATGGCAGGCGCAAAAAAAGAAAGCGGTTTCGAACTGAGGAATCCTCGAAGAAGAGATAGAGATTCCTTCCTCGTCCGACTATTTTTCAGGTAAAATTATTTAATCTAAGATCTCAAGGATGAATAAACAGACGACTCTCATTCATATAAACAGACAAAGGTAAAACGAGCAAGTCTGAAAGGATCATGGTCTGTGCAAAAATAGTCTATTTATACATACTTTGCTACGAAAGCTCTATTTAATTAAAGAATGTTAATATAATATATATATAAATAGTATATATACATTCATACCTGAACGATGACGGCGCTAAATATATATATTATATATATATAAATATAATACAAAAATGAAATTTCTAACTAGTTCGTAAGGTACGTGAATAATTCTGGTCATGTAACGTTGTAAATACGAGACACAAAGCAAGCTAGATTATGCTAGATATGCGAATTCGATTCGATGTCCGATACGAATGGGCCCTGATATCTCCTGCGATAGTTTTGCTTGTAATCTTTCTTATATTCTTTACATTTGGAATGTATCATGTTTCACAAACAAACTCCTTATATTTTCTTTTTTTCTCCCAAGAGAAATCTGTATACCATCAATAAATTATTAATTTTACTGTAATATAATATTTACTTTTCGCAAAAATATTGTCCGAAAAAATAATAATCATAATTTTCGATCAATTTTTTTCTCAAATTTTAATTAAAAGATAGATTTATTATGTTCAAAATAAGACATAATTTCCTAAAAATTAAACGATTATATATTTTTTCATAAAAAAGAATATGAGAAAAATTAAAATGTAATGTATGTTAATTGAAGAATCATGATTATAGGAGGTAATACGGCGTCCATGAAAACTATATATAATGTATATGATCGGTGGCGCGGTGTCCCCGATGAAACGAGAAGAAAAGGGAGCATGTCAACGTTACACATACGATAATACAGTCGCATTTACAGGTTTTTTACGTTTGTACCGTATTTATATATACGCTGTACACAGCGCCGCACTCCAAACTCTATTCAAATAACGATAATTAACTGTGTCATCAAATAAATCGCATTCAAATCTATTTCGTTGATTTTTCATATTTCAAACTTTACGCTGATTTATCAGTTAAGAGATCATGCTTCAAAGAATCATTCCTAACGAAGAAATTATATTTCCTCTTTTCATCAGAATTTTAAAACCAAAATTAATTAAGAAAGGAATGTAAATAATTTAATTTCTAATTACTAAAACAAGATGTTTGAAATAAACTTAAACTAAGATTTTTATTTCCTTATATTTTTCTATTTTTTTTACAAAAGAATGTGTATGTTAACTCTTCTTTAAAATCTCCTTATCCCATTTTCTTAATTTTATTTATTAGCTTTTAATTAAATTTAAATAATTTTTATTTCTATATATTTTTACAAGAAACATTTTTATATCTAAAATTTTAACTCGTTCTAAAAATTGTCCTTGAACTATCGATGATCGAAGATCACATTAGAAACGTACTTGTTCTTCTTTAAGCAATTTTCTATTACAGCGTAAACGGTAAGCAGTCTTCTATCCATGGCACTCAAGTGCGCCTCCGTGATGAGTGGAGAAACACCTGACATTTCAGCTTCATGTGCTAAGAGTCTATTTAACGCGATGCTTAGAGATCCACCACTGAATAATCGCAATCTATCCCACGTAGTTTTATGAATCCTATAATAAAATTCATCTTTTTTCATTTTATTCTTCTTTTAATTGCTCTTTTTACGTAGTTTCTGAGCGCTATAACTAAAGAAGAGACAAAACAATGCAAATTTTCGAAGGTAGTTTTAATAAACAGCTTCAAAGATCTCAAATTTTAAAACAAATTTTAAAAACAACCGACAGAATACTTTAAAATTAGTTTTTTCGAATTTGCATTTCACAGAAAGTTATACTCACATGCAGCAC
This sequence comes from Solenopsis fugax, assembly GCA_003595255.1. NCBI lineage: Eukaryota > Metazoa > Arthropoda > Insecta > Hymenoptera > Formicidae > Solenopsis > Solenopsis fugax. The sequence continues at coordinate 27,433 of QKQZ01014734.1, forward strand.
TGATAGAGAGGTGCCAAGATGTCAAAGTGATCCACATCAGGATTGCCTAAGCTTTTCCCATTATCGATCAGCAGCACCGCGGGATTGTGGAAATTGTTCTGTGCGAGTTCATAATGATGCCGATCACCATTGTCCATAAGGAAGTCGAAGATCGCTGTATCGATTAAATCCAAGAGTTTACTCGACGATTGTGGTGAATAGGCCTTGGAATCTTTTACCTAAAAGTAAAATCAATTCTATATTTTTCCACATCAAATATTATCTATAACTGTATTTTTTCAATTTCATTCTATATTTTTTTATAAATGTTTATAAATATTATATATATATTTTTTAATTTTAACAATATACTTTATCACAATAGCCCTCGTCTAGTTCCCACGCAGCAAGTTTGTTTCTTTTATAAGTCCGCTGCCAAGGATGACGATGCTTGACCAGTCTTAAATATCGCGGGAGCCAAAAAATGAGGGCACCCTCCAATACGTCCCCTGTCCCACAGACAGGATCGGCTGGAGAACAATAATGACAAACGCCGTACATGCATGTATCATTACCCTCTTGATACATGGTTGCGTATAACGCTGGCGTCGCGCGGTTGCCAACCTCTCGTTTCAGGTCAACTACAAGAGTACATTTCTTACTTCATTAATTTATAGTAAAAAATTCTAACCACATAATTTCTTTATTGGAAGAAGATAATTATAATTAATCGAGGTTTTTGCAAATTCTTATAAATTTAATTGGGAGATTTCTATTGAAATAAGCAGAAATTTAATTTATATCTTATAAAAATTTTATACTGACAGTACTAAATTGACCAATGATTAATTATATACTTTGAATATTGATTACTAACAATAGTGCTTTTAATATTCAAAATAAATAATTACTGAATAATTAAAGAAAGGCCTATTCATAGCTACATTTTCATGCTATTATTTCTTGTGTGTTTTTATATTTTCAAGTTCATCAAATAAATACTGACCAATTTTAATATTCAAATTAATCATTAGTTTAATACTGCCAGTATTAAATTTCTGTAAGAGATGGATCTTCCTCAATTTTTTCAATTCGTTTAATTTTAACATACGTTTTCGAATGACGGCAAGTGGTACTCTTCGCAGTGCTAGCAAGGATGATAAATGAAAAGCCACCACTTCAGCATTATGGCGATCCTTGCCGTGGTACACTGATCCATGTAAAACAGTGTCTCTGGAGTACCACTGCGGTTTGAATAACGCTTTTACATCATTCTCGAGATTAAGCATAAGTTTCAGCTGTGTACCTAGCGGAGCATTATCCGCACGGACCACTCTAGATCTTCGTAAAACTTCCAAAATGGTCCCCAATTCCGGTGCTGCCGGCGGAATCAGCTGATGTGCATCCGGCCACTGTATATGTAACAAAATTAATGTTTATGCTTCATTATTTCTCCTATTTAACTATCTTTTATATAATCTTGCGATTGTTATACAATAATTCTTTAATAGCAAAAGTAAAAGTCATCAATTTATTTCAATTAGTTATTTAATAAATTACTAATTATTTTAATCAACCACTAACTTTAATAATTCTTATAGTAGATCAAATTTGAACACACGTTTGTCTCTTTTGATTAAATACATAAAAATACAATTGTAAATTACGTTTAAAAATATGTTTAATCTCTTTATTACGTTTAAAATACTTCTAGAAATTTTTTAACTAACATTATTATTGGGAATATTCCAGATATCTTCGCGGACATTTGGCATTATCGTCAACTCGGCCAGCAATCGTTCCAAAACGAGAGTGTAGCTGGTATTCTGTTTAAAATACTTCGAGGGCAGCGTGCGAATATCCTCTTTGACTTTCTCGCTTATGTCCTTTGCAATTGACCTCAATTGCAGCTGCGAATCTTTATCGTTGAATCGCGAGGTAGAGAGATCTTGTCTGGCTTTCGGTTCCGGAAAATATTTCGCGTATATCCTATGCGAGGAAGAACTCTCGACAATCATTCGGATGAAGTAGAGATTCACACTGAGGACCAAGATCAAAAGGATGCTCAAGGCGAAAAGAGCACAACGTCGGCCAATCATCTGCAATTTTTATGAACTTTTATGCAATCTTGCAATTATTGCATGCACAAAAAAATATTAACTATTGCTAAGAAAAGCGATTACGCAATTTACCCTTTTTCTTCTTTTAAGCAATAATTATCTTTAAATAAAGCATATTTTCAAAATAATATTCTTAAAATCAGAGTTGGTTAATATATTTTTTTAACTAAATTAAATTAGTAGCTTATAAAGTTAATTTAGTTAAAAGTTACATGAACAAAAAACTAACTAATTAAAAGTTATTAACTTTTTAACTTTATTATTCAACTTTTAACTTTTTAACTAGTTAATACTATTCAACTCTGCTTAATGTACGCATCACAAATTTCAGAAAATTCTGAGAAAAATTCTCACCAGAAATATTAACACTATAACATAATATATAATATAATATAGTGTAACATATTAATTTAATACATTAATTTTATTATACATAATTTATAAAAGTATTTTATATATAACTATGTAATAAAATTAACGTAAACACAAGTTTTTTCGATATTCTTTTCAAATTATCAAGAAATCAAGAACAAGATTTCCCGCGTCACTGACGAGTGTGTTACGCATTTCCTACTTGTGGCATTATGGCGACCTCGCGACGTTATTCCTGACGTTCGCACCAGCATCAATATAGTTATCATTAATTATAATTAACCGAGTCTCCCCGCTCTCCAGCTGGGCCATAATTACAAGGATACGCGCGGGTTCTGACAATAAATGCACTGTAACTCAATTTAAAAAAAAGAACACTACAAATTGTATTCGAACACTCGAACGATCGATATCTGCGCGTGACCACGTACGTCAACGGTAACGTTAATTTGGATCACATCTTCACCTTAAAGCAATTGGCCACGCGACCGCTGTCACCTGATAGCTCGCGTTTCTCTCATCATTCGTCGACTGCCACCAACGTCTCAACTCAATCGCGTTCGGGCGTCGTCGCCATTTTCACTCACCGCTCCGCTAAGCGCGCCGCAGCGACACATTTCAACTCCCAAGTCTCCCGACGCCCGTCAATTCATTCATACTACGTTGTTATGTGATGAATGAAACTCTTGGACACTAGGAAACGCCTTATATTAAATAATGTAAACTTGATAATTCTATTTACGTTAATAAAATAATAAAAGCTATTACTTAATAGATTGAATTAAATAATAAAATAATCACCGATTAAGTTATCGAATTTTGATTAAAGTTCGCACCAAGTATTTGGATGCATTATTTGAAATCTTGTGTTAGCTTTCTTTATAAAACTTATCTAAAAGAAAAACTATTAATTTCGATAATTATCTGCAACGTTCTGCAATTATATAATAAGCGCACAATTTAATATATTATACATATATACCTATACGATGATTTTACTTAGCACGAAGGTAAGACATTCGAGACAAATTTCCCTTTTTCTCGGCCAAACAAGGTGACAGAAACGCAATGCAAAATTATTGGCAGGAGTACACAGTGAAAAGCAGCAGTGACAGTGACGAGTTTATTTTATAAAAACATGTAAACTACATGTGAATATAGAGTTAAACTTAGACTTATGTTCCACCTCTCGAAAAACGTTCACCCGTAAACGCATGCCGTAGTGTACATGCCATTGATAGAGATAGTGATAGTAGTGGTGGTGCCGGTGACTTGGCTTGGTAGCTACTGTCGCTTTTTTCCTTAATGTTCTCACAATTACATAGTTCGTAGAAATAATTAAATATGTACACAATGTGTAATCGTTCCTCATTCCCTTTCCCTTCGCTGCCTTTCACGTTCGCGTGCCAATTCTGTAGCGTAGTCGTACGGCGAGCCTCTTCTAAAATCAAAATGATCATCTTTCAGAACGTATATAGCGTTAAACAGACATAATAACTTGCTTACATGAAGAAATTTCGTATAGTTTATAAGAAATTTTCTTTCTTGCTTCCATTACCTATCCCGATGTCGATCTCTATCACGATGACGGTCCCTGCTTCGATCTCTATATGACTTGTCTCTGCTGCGGCTTCTATGATCCCTCTGTCTTCTGTTTCTATCACGACTACTGGACCGTCTGTTATACCTGTCTCTTTCGCGATCTCGTTCGCGAACTCTTTCTCTATCACGCTCTCGCAACCTCTCGCGCTCTCGATCGCGCTCTCTATTCTTGTCCTTACGATCCTCATCGTTTCTGTAAAGAGATACATTCGAACGGAAGTATGACATTGGTTGTTTCGATTGCAAGACTCGATCTATATGCTCAAAAAGGTTATTAATATTTTATCTTCTTGTTAAATTGACAACTGAACGTTAAAGATAATAATTTTCTAGACAAGTCTATTCTCGTGTCTTTCAAGAAATTGCAAAAACAATAATTTTTTCAAATTAGATTTAATATCTATGTATGTCTCGAAATACGTAAAATGTTTAGATTTCAAAAAATTATCCGCGAAACGGTCCCTATATATTTGTTTAAGTATTAATAACGTGATCGTTGTATTCATACCACGTGGACGCACCTGGCACGCCACTGGCTCATACGCTCGGCCTCGCCCCACTGAGTCTCGCTGTCGGGGATGTGTCGGGGTTGCTGGTTACGCGCCGTCAAATTACCGTTGTCCTTACGGCCATCCTTGTTACCGTACTTGCCGTGACTGTTAAGAGTGATCGGCGGTTTAGCGTTTCGCGCGTTTACTTGCTGCTGCGGAAAACGCTCGGCCAGTCGCAGCTCCAAGTCCTTCTGAATGGGTACCGGTATCCGCGGAAACAACGTGGAGAACCATTCGAGTTTAGTCAGGAACTGTTTAAGAATGTCGCCCATTTTCATCGTCTGCCCGCCGCCCGCCTTTACGTCTAGCTCCTCCTCGTCCTCTAGGTAGTCGCTGTACCAGCTGAACAAGTCTGCCGGTGGCTGTGTGTATCTAATTGTAACCGTACTACGTATATATCATCATAATCATAACCAGTTTGTAGCTTGACTTGAACGGTTAGACGTCGCAAGTCTAGCCTACAGGGTCTGGAAGGATATTCAAATGACTACTCGCAGCAGCGAGTTGATTAGTGTATCCACGCTAAATCAAGCAAATTTATCCCTTTAGCTACATGTATACGCACGTATATACACATGACTATTAATTCTTTATCGCAGATAAAGAATTAATAGATTTATATCACGATTGATATTATTTTATGTCACTTAAATTTACAATTGTTATAATTATGCTAAAATTGAAATATAAAAAGGGATAAAATATAATTGATTAATCAGCACACAAATATAACTAATTTTCAAAGTAAATACACTTCTAACAAGTTTTCGATCTAAATCCAGGTGCTGTCTAGAATTTATAGTTTTGGGTTTGAAATCGAAATATGTTAACATTTGTGCCTTCATTCATGTCAACATTCGTATATTACTGTGACTCCTCATTTCGTAATTCATAGCTATTTTCTCACGTGACACTTGTTTTCAGGGACAAGAGCCATCTGAGATCAAGTTTTTAATATATATCATTTTCTATTTAACAGTATTATTATTAAAAGACACTATTATTTTTAATACAATAGAATTATAGTTATAAGTATATAAACATACGTAATAATATGTATAAAAAATACAATTTCATACATATGTTTTAAATATGCATATATAATCTATATATATA
>QKQZ01014735.1:0-14784 GCA_003595255.1 Solenopsis fugax
AATAGTATCAATTAAATATTTTGTCAATATAACCAAAAATAATTTTATTTTACTAAATGTTTTTGTTTTATAAAATCTGATATAAGTTACTAAATATTTAGAAAAGTAAAATTATTTTTGGTTACATTGACCAAATATTTAATTGATACTATTTNCAAATATTTAATTGATACTATTTCACTATACATTTGATAGTTATAACCAGTCTTTTTTTTTCAGTGTGCGTGTACAGGAAAACAAGAAAATTTATATCCTGCGAAATTTCATGTTATATGTGAGAACTATTCACTACTATATCGGTAAAAATCTGAAGAGTATCATTAATTTTTATGTCAGATATCACAGAAGTTACACTCTCATTCTTCCGTCTAGTCGCTCATTCGCTAGATTGTGCCATTACAAACTCGCGTAAAGCTCTGCAAAATAGCTGCTGGCAAACGCCGTACAGTTTTAACACGGCGCGGCGCCGCGCCGCACGGATGCGCTTTTATATGGGATTAGACAGTGAGCTAAAGGTACACCCAGTTACGAGAAGCGCTGTTTCTTTTTCCGTTTCATACGTGTTCCATTTTGCGGAGCGTCTTTCTTTTTTGCTGTCCAAAATTACAGACAATTGCGATGCCTTTTTTCAAAGCGAACAGCAAAGCCGGGAATCGCAGATGCTCGGATTCAACGTCGACGTCGAGTCTCCAAAAGGTTTCCTATCAAAATCACTTTCGTGAATTCCACAAGACGTAAAACGTCCGAGCTCGTTTCGTTCTGCTCTCTAAATCGCGCAATTTCTTCTGTAGCTGATGATTCTCTTTTCGAAGATTGGAATTTCTTTTGTTTGGCATTTGGATTTTCCCTTCGGGAAAGAAACTACATTTATTTTGCACTTTTACATATATCGCAATGTGTCATTGTTACTAAATTAGAAAAATTTTAATTTACTGTAAAATGATTCCCTTTAACGTGCAACGGAGTTCGATATATTTTCTCGTGGTATTAATTCGCAGTTATAATGTTCACACAATGGTACAACCCAGGTCCGGTAAATTGCATGAATTTATGTAGAAGGAACTAAAGGATGAGACTCAGATCCGTAACGTGATAATGTAAGCTATTATCCAGTGGAACAATAGAATATACCTGTACACCCGTCCTTTTCCGATACACACGAAAGATCGCGGCAATCGGACAATGCATGTATCTGAGTTTATTGAGCGAAACTACTGCGAGGACTGCTGCGCATTCTGCATGTGCATTAGCGCTCGGCGTTAACAATATCAATGAATTCCGTCCTGCTATTCGACGGACGCTGAAGAAACGGATAACTTTTACGGCTGCAGCTAACTAACGAAATAGTATTTCGTCAACTGCCGGAGCGCAAGGAATCGTGAAGTTCACTCTTACTCTGTAAGTCATGCAGAGTTTCAAGTAGGAAATACGCGAAGATGCGCCTGGGAAAAATCCAGAAACCGTCTTGTAAAAAATCGCGAAAGCTACTTACGATCTAATGACACCGCCTCCCACTTTCGAAGTAATCTCTTTCTGTAGTCATACAAAGTTGCCATCGTAGCTGCGGGTCGTTGAGACGACTTTAAAAGTCGTTTTCAAGTATATTATTCATAAACTTTATCGTTCCCCGTTGGAGTGTGTCGTTGGAATGTTCACAAACCGGATCGCTTTCCATCGTAATTTTCTGGGAATGGCAGGGCGACAATGACAAATCGGCTATGCACTGACAATGTGCGGAAAAAAGGATTTTTCGTTTGAGAGCTTTTTCTATTTATTTTATTTTATTTTTTTTTACAGTTAAAAGGGATCAGATATAGATCATATCAGGTGCCAATTTAGAATATGTTTCAATACATGCTGTCCTTCTAGTGAGCCGTAACAAAATATGGATTCTGCTTAATTAATCGACCTAATGCGGCGAATCGCATCTATTTTCCGTAACGTAAAAAGCAGTGCATCGCGAATGCATTTTCCAATATCCATTATGGCCTCGAGTTACCTCGACCTCACTACCGCTCGCGCGAGAACAATCGACTGTATGACCACTCGAATTGGTGGCAGCGTGAAAAGCGAAAATTAATGCCGCATACACCGAGCGACTCTTCGTTTCAATTTGCGATTAATAATAGCACAATTATTTCTAAGAGTTCTATCGACAAATCGACCGCTATTACAAGGCTACCTCATCGTGAGGATGACGCCAGCATCACGTTTTTAACGTCTAAAACAAATCATCAAGTTTCAACATCTTGAATAAAATATTGCGTTACGAAAGAGAAATTTCCTTACAATCCTCGCCGAATTCGGTTCGTTCCGAGAATATTTCAACGATTGTGTGTATGTAACGCTACGAAAGCTTTTTCGTTTGCGCACGTTACCGTTCAATCTCGTTTCTTGCATTAACCAGAATGGCAGTAGATTTTTAATCGACAATAGTAGTCGCACACTCTTTCCGGTATTATAGGATTACACTGAGCAACGGTTGACGGATTCCGATTCGCGCCGTAGTAGATGGCATGAATCTACGTACCACTGCTGGGCATGCTCTGTTTTAGTTAATTTCGCGAAGGTGATTAACTCACCTCTCTCCGCGATTTAACCCTTTATACATGGAGATCTATATTTTTATCGGGAGACTGATTAAATTTATAAAGACTTTTCTTAGTTTTGGCGATATTAATTAGAAAAAGAAAAACATTTTTCACTTATCTCTAATACTTAATAACGTATGATTTTGTACATCTGTGTATAATAATCCATTATAGTTAATAATAGAAAGAGAATTTATCTTATTAATTAATGAAATATATGAGACAATCTTTTCACGTTTCTGCACAAGCCTATCAATGCTTTTACATCTCTATATATCGTTGTAACACTAAGAAAAAAATATATAAAATATGACAAATTTAAAAAATGTTATATAGATATTGTAAGAAAGCAATTTATTGATTAAATAAATAAGTTTGATAGATTATATATTAATATTTTATTACAATCAAAATACATGTATTTTATATTCAGTTTCTCTAAAAGCTTCTCACGCTTATTGTGAAAAAATAAACTCATATACATTTCAGAGTATTCGCATATGGCATAGAGTTAAATTGCTTTATGAAATAGCGCAAACTCGATATAATTAACTGTAGCAAAAGTTAAGAGTATAATATTATTAAAAGTATAATAATATTATTAAAAGTATAATAATAAATCCGTGCAAATTAATGTTTTACTATCAACATTTTTACACTCATAACATTTAACAAAAAGAATATCGTAGCCAAAATACATAATTTTGAGAGCTTGAACAATCATTCTAATAAATTGCAGATTACAAAATTTTTTATCCTTAATAATATTAAACAATTGATTAATTATCCATTTTCAACAATAATGTTAAAGAAATTCAAGTCAGTAAAGCTGTAACGGAAAATTGTAGAAAGAAGCTATTAATAATCGAAATATTAATAATCTAAAATATAACAAATCTGAAACCATCAATTATTACGATGACAAATCCGTATCCATCATGGCATTAATTTCTCGCGTAAGCAGTGAACTGTTTCCTCTAATTTAGTTGAATAATTTATTGAGTGCATACAATTTGGTCCTATTCAAATTTTATGAAGGACATTTTGTCTCATGACTGATCGATTAGATTAAATCTTCACATTTGTAAAGTGTGGCCTTTAAAAGTAATGAGCGATAATTTAAATAATTAGATTTATTTCTGATTGAATAAGTACCTGTTACAATCGTTTTATTTAAACTCATTGATATGATTTCATATATAAATGAAATGTAAATTAATGAAACGTAAATTAATACATCTTATTAAAATATATTAAAAATATGAAAGATCAATAAAGTGATGAATAATAAATGTCAAAGAATTTTCAAGTTTCTTTTGATTTATTAAAATAATTTAGAATTAACATCTCAAACATTGTCTACTTGTTAAGAATATGTACTATATGTAAAAACAATTCAATTGAATTTGCGATAAAATTCAATAAAATATTGTTCACCGGAAATAAAAGGTGCACAGAAAACTGTCGTTAACGAGTTGTTTAACGAAACACGCGCGTTTGTCAAATATTGATCAAACATCTCTCGTTAGCCGACTTTGCAATAAACCTCTCCTGTATGTATCTCTAAATATAATAACCCATTGCTATTATATTTCAATAAAAAAAATGCAAGTTTATATATTAATGAAATTGAGGAAATGCGATGAGAAATATTTTTTTTGTTTTATTTCTCTTTACACACATATATATATATATATATACATATTTCTCTGAATGGCGTGTTGACATAATTTTCTCGACTAGCAGAAAATTACCAAGACGATTTAACATCACGCAAGGGGGCTTCTACGATCATAAAAATTTACTGTTTTGCCAGGGGCGCGCACAAGTTCGCGAGATGAATTTCACTGAGAATTATTTGATATTTGTAAGAGCAATGTATGCCTACTGCACAGGTTACTGCGCACACATGTTCGAAAAATTGCGAGAATATATTTTGCAATGTTACTGCGATTTTTTACCATGCGAAAAAAGAGTAATATGACAATTCTTGCTCAATAATACTCGTATATATGTATTGAAAAATTTATTTGTATCCGATATTTCTCTCATTCGACTTCAAATGTATAAGAGGACAAATTCCCTCGTTCTATCTGACCATTTTAAATACAAATTTCTTGCAAATCTTACGAAGTAGAATTTAAATTGGAAATTGCAACAAAATCTGGAATTTAGGAAAAAGATCTTATCAAATAATTATGATAAATAAAGTGTATATATGCAGACTTTTGTCATAACAAAAACAGGAATTTTTGGAATTTTCACTTCAACAGAAAATTATATTTAATTTAATTTATGATTCTTATCATTTTTAAATTTAGACAACTAATGAAAATTGGCAATTCAACATTTTTTAATAAGATACTTAAAAATTAAAATCTCTAGTTTTATTAACAGTAATTTTAACAATTTTTAAAGATAAATTTTAAACTTTCGATTTTAAAACAAGGAACAAATTTCATTAAAAATAATTTATTGGAAAAAATAATTGCATTTTCTATTTGACATTTAATGGATGTTTTTTATCACTAACAGCAAACTGATATGAAATACCTTATATAATATATGAAATATCTCAAATAATATAACAAGTTGTGTGTGATTCAATTAGAAATAGAAATAAAAGAAAGATCCTTATTTTCTGTTTAAATCGCCGTATTTATAAAGAATTCAATTTAGCGTAAAGCTAAGCTATAGATAAAACCTCGACAATATTATACAACACGTAGCAACAGAAAGCGAGAAGATTTAAGAAACAATTGTTTTTACTAGTCTTTCTCTTTATAAGATTAAAAAAAAAGACTTTAAATTTAGCTTTAAGAAGCAAAGCGGAATCGAATAAAGTAAATGTAATTTCCGATCGTACAAAACAGAATTAGAAATGGAAATTACAGAATTTTCAATATAAATCCACAATTACATTTGCTTCATATTGATATCTCAGCTTTTCTGATTGTACATTTTATATTTAACTGTAATTTTTTTCAAACACAAATTGAACAATTTTAACATGAATGATTTAATGCAAAGATCTTTTTATATCTTGACTTTTTAGATAGGTCAGAGAAGGACTTTCGTTTAATCAAATTCCCATTTTCTATATAGGATTATGTCATTTGTCAATGACATAATCCTATATATCTGCTATGAAAACGGAGGAGAACGATTTTGAATAAACATAAAAATAGAAATCCGATCAGATATGTGTTAATATTTGAATTTAGGTTTGTAATTTTAATGAAAAAGGTCTGATTTAGTACATGTTATATATTCGTATATGTATCAGTGTTTAATGATATTGACCTTTAGTAATTATCCTTTTTTGCAAATAAATTTATTTGCATAAATTTCAAACAAAAATTGAATTTAGAGAATATATACGTCTACAAATTTTTGAACATTTTTAAAGTAAATAAACAGGTAATTTTTAGCTGCGAATGTCAAAACAGGGTGAATATAACGAAAGCTAGTTCATAAAAAAAAAACTACTTTTCTTATGCACGTAGATGTACTTTCCACCATTAACCGTCCTTTGAATCACTTTTGCCGTATGATTAGCCTTAAAAACGGTATTTGCGCGTAAGCACCCCTAATGCTACACCGGGTGCATACGTGCATGCATGCTAATGTCTCGCGTATATATGCGATAGATGCATTTGTATGTACATGCGTATGTGTACACTGACAGCTCGAGTAATAGAACACTACGGCTTGAGTGCATTCAGTCGGTGTTACCGGGGATCTGATTTATAGTGTCCTAAGAACATGGCGCCTATTCGATAAGTGGAACTTGCTCACTTTGCTCTCGTAGGAATTGTAGAAAGTTACGGGACCCCATCACGTCAGAAAATCGATGTGACGATGGTTTAGAATTTCAGAGCATGCAGCTTACTTCCTTCATGCAGAAAAGATAAAGCTTTATCTGATCGAACATATCGAGAGAAGAATTGGATGCGACAACATTTCGAAATCTAGAATTCGTGATTAAATCATTTACCTCTAAGAAAAGCTATATCGAAAAAACGGAAAGGTTTCTCAAACTGATAAAATTGTCGTTAATTTAATATTATATCAGAACGTAATTATAATGTATTATATAACTTGTTAAATACAGAAATAGTCTAATTTGATAACGTCGAAGTGAAATTGATATGTATAGGCTATAACAGGATCTATGACCATTTTTCAAACTGAAAAATATATAGAGCAAATATAAATCGTCGAGGATAAAATTTGCTTACGCTGAAACCGATCGAGCAATGTATCGGATCTGTTCATCGATTTGCGTGAAACGAAACGCTCGAAAATGTCGATACGCTCGAAATAACGTGCGTCTACAATTCCACTATCCCTATTCAGAATACTGTTATTTATAGCGTACAAACGCAAAACAACAGATTAACTTTTAAATATTGACGTTCGTAATACTTTGTAAAGCAATCGCGATTCGCATATTTACTTTACTAAACGACCAATACTTTATTTATACCGAGATATCGCAAATGCATTTTTTTTTTCATATTTTTTTACAAAGCAATAACATTGTCGTTATTGTCTCTGACATCAAAGCAAAATAGATAGTTTCCTGAGAAGCACCATCTTTGTGCATAATAGTACACGACGTACATTCTTGTTAAAAAAATTCCATAATAAACGTCATTCCGTCAAAGGGCTTTCATAAAGAACGCATTTATCCGAACAGGAAATGAGAGACGTAAAGTAACGCATTATGCGGACATATCTAAGGGCACTGTCAATGGAGAAAAAAATAATATATAATCTCGTACGCTAATTTAATAAATATCGTATATAACGTAACGCTTATAAGAGCTACGATAAAATTTTAAATTCATGCGATGAAAGCTAATGAAAGTAGCAATTATGAAGTGAAACAATAGGTCTGTTCTTTTTAACCGAACTTCTTGCACGGTTCACCTTTCCTCTTTTCCTTTTCACATTGGAGAGAAAGAGAGAAAAGAAGAACTGAAACTACAAGAAGTTCATTAAAAAAGAACAGATCTAATGTGTTCTATGATTTTCATATGTTGCAGTGCAACCAGGGTTTGTACGTGTCATCGACGAAAAATCGCAGAATACTCTGAGTTCCGGCTCCACTTTAGGACCTATAAATGAAGGTTCAACAATATCCTTTTATTGCGAGAGCGGAGAGGGCAAACCTGTACCTACAGTCGAATGGTTTAAAGATGACCAGCTACTCGAAGGTGAGATTTGTAATATGTTTATGTTGATTTTTATATAAATTTCCACATGCTTTTAGGGAGAGTTTGGCAAAAGATAGTTTATTTCTTTAATTAACTGTTGAAGAATGTCCATCATGGGCATTCTGTGTCCGATTCCTATCTATAAGTGTTTTTCGAAATCTCCTTTCTTTATTCCATCTGAAAATTTTATAAAAATTCTTGTAAGTATTCTATTTTCATTTTAAATATTTATTTGTATTAAAAAATTATTTTTCTCAAAAGAAAGTCATAATACATAAAAAAATGAATTTGCAGAGCAGAATTAAAACATCGAATCGTGAGCAATCAATATTGAATCTTTTGAAGAAGATATTATTTTTACATCAAAATATTTAAAAATATTTTATTCTTTTTTTGCGATATTCAATTTTTCTTATTTTCCTCTTATTGAAAATCCTTTTCATTTAATAATTATACTTTATGAAAAATTTAAAATTCCTGTATTTTTTCAAAACTTCATATCTAAACTAAAACACTCGAGTTATTTTTTTATATACATTTATTGTAAAAAGTTACAATTTTTTAAGTCAAATAATTCTTTTATCTAATTTATGTGTGTGTAAGTAATCTTCGGTAATTGAATTATACTACATTTTATTTGTTCCAAAATGAAGTATAGATATTTGTTCTAAACACTTAAAAATATGTTCATGAATTTTAAAAGAATTTTTTTAATCACTTTAAATAAACAAAAAAGTAGACGAACGCGAGATACCCATGATGGATTAATGTAATTGAGCTAAACGCAATTTTATCTAAGAGTAATAAAATCTTATATCTTATACGTAACCTAGTAATCTAAATAAAATTAATGATCGTTGCAAACGTATAATTTTATTTCTACGCTATAATGGAATTAAAATGTAAAAGAAGCATTACCATTGAACCACATTATTCAAAAGCGAATATTGAAAGATAAAAAAATTTTAGCTTTCTTAATCAGTTATCCGATACCATTATCAAGAATTTTTTTGTTAATCATTATTAATTTCATATACTCCTTTGAAGAGATATTAAACGTTATTGCAATTCATTACTACGTATATTTTAATATGTTTTATTATTTCATTTCATGTTACATATTAAAATATATAGCATTTTCATATCATAGAATCGCTCTTTCTCTTTCAACGCATCTATCAAGAAATGTTTCATTTCAGCAACGAGCTCGTCGACTATCACTGATACCGGAATTGGTACTGGCAGTAGTTTACTGGAGATGCAAATTACACGAGAAGAGTTAGGCGCAACATTCACGTGTAAAGTCAACAATATCGCACTCGTGGAGCCACTCACAGTTGATATCAAACCAGACATATACGGTGAGTACGCATCATTCTATCCAAGAATAATAGTAGGATATTTGCAACTCATTAAGAAAAATATTATCTGTGGATTATACATGATATTATTAAAATATCTCTATTACAAAAAAGCTTTTATTTGCTGATTTATATATATATAGAAAAGATTTTTTTGCATATTTTACTTTTAATTGGAAAACTACCGGCTGAGTTAACAATCTGACAGTTTTTTTTCCAATCTTACTTAATATTCATCATTACCTAATAACGAAGCTCTCAATATGATAAACCATCAACGCTGAAACTTTTCAATGTATGTCAATTAAAAAGCATGCATTGATCGCAACAGTCCTTGACTATATACAAACCGATTATCGCATATTTCATCGCTGGGGAAAATGTTATTGTAAGCCTGGATCGCTTACAATTTCGATTCAGCGATGTAATTTACACACGATGTAATACGCAATTCGATAACCGGTACAAACTCAATGCGAGCATGGTAACAGAATGAACGAATGCGGGTACTTTGACCTAAATTCACAACAATCCGCTGGGTATCGTTTATTCATTAAATCAAAACATGGGTAACATCGGGTAAACTCACCGTTGGGGTATGAATATGAATGACACCACGGCCAGAGTACTATATCATAGTAGCCGAACGAGGAGAATTTTTGCACGGACTGTATTTATCGCGGAATGAACTATAAACCACCTTAACTTTCAATGTCAATTAACATTTCCTAATAAGCTTTGAAGTAAGTTATGTAATATCAAAGATTACAAAGTTTGGACGAATCATGCTTTCAAAGCGTTAGTGAAGAACAAAATTTTATTTCTCAATTTTAAAAGATTAAAATTTGTTTTAGCTTGCTTATTGATATAAAACCTATCTCTAATGAAATATCTATTTTAAAAAAGTAAACAATTAGTGTGTCCATAATTGCTTGTAAGAGAACTATATCTCTGATCGTGGTGATTCTATGCAACTATTATCACAGCGATTTATTTTACTGTCTGGTCGTTGCAATATGCGCGATTTCAAGTCTGATTAGTCTGAAAATACGACAGCAATGAATTAGTACTTTCAAACCTTATAAAAAACATACTAACTTGCTTATGTAAAGTAAATATACATCAACTGTTTTGACCGTTTTTATAAATTTAACATATACAGTACATAGAATAGAGTTTATTGATTGCTTTCTATTTTCTCCAACATCTTCAGTAACGTGTGTTACATTTGCAATAAACTGATTCAGCACTGTTATATCCATACTAAACTAACTCATGCTTACGTATTACATTATACATTATAAAATAAACGAAGTGTTATGTTCGTGTGAATATAGATGTGCGGACGTGCGAATACTGTTAAGTGTTCTCGGAACATAGAATTCGGATATGTCAACCAGCCATTCCATTCAGTACAATGTAATAACGTAGTCGTAGTTAAAGAGAAGGCTCTGTCCTCAATGTTATTCATAGTAATTATTCAACATGAGATATCATTCGGGTTAAGTCATTTCAGTTCTGCAGGCATTCACTGCAGACATTCACTTATCTCGCCATGGACTTAGCCACAAGAAACAGCTGAGGAGGGAAAAACGGCCTTGCGGTATGCCTCTATTTTACCGCACAATAATGCAATTCGAACGATCTATGGGCGGAAAGTTCGGAATTCGCTTTGAGAGATGGCTCTGACGCTTAAAATCTCTGAAATTCGCACGAAGAGAGTTATGTGAGTGCAGAGACATCGTGCTTTGAAAAGTTTCATGTAAAGCGAGAGTACGCGAAATTCGATTTTGTACGCGGAAAAGCGGTTTGCATCTCGAATTTGGATTTCCACGCACATTTCTGACAGAACTACGTGTGCAGTCATAAACCATTCCATTGCCGAAATTTTTAAAACGAAAAACTGGCGGAACATATTTTTAAACCTTGCTGCGGAATTTTACATGAGATATAATTGTATATAACCTTCTTTCATATCAGATAAAGCCAATTTTACATGTAGTCACAACGTATAATGTAACATAAAACATAAGCTTACATAATATTCACTTATAATCGCGATGGGAGAGAATTCTTATACATTTTTTCATGTATCTTAATCGAATTAAAATAATTCAAAAGCGTCAAAGAGTTGACTATACGCGATTTTTCAAACTTTTAACGAAAATGCAATTTAACAATAATTTAGTATGTAAAGTACTTGAATCTTTTTTAACATTCAAATAAATAAAATTTTATATTGAAAAATTTTATATTTTTTAAAGTACCACAAACTAATTGTTATGCATAAATGAAGTAAAATATATGTTGCATATATTGATAATTATTCAACGAGAAAATGCACTTTATATAATTACACTTGATATAATATAAATTATATTATATGTTGTATCAAATCATCACAATACAGTATTGTTGCTCCAGAATTCAGATCGGTACGACAGAGAAACCTTAATGGAATTCTCTCATTAACTGTACGCCATCCCATGTCAATACGTAATTTTCGTAGAAAATTATTCTGTTTCATCGGATATACGATTTTCATACAAATTCCGAACAGATTTAATAAACTGTCTATTGCCCACTTGTATTTAAAATTGCCGTAAATTACTCAATATTGCTGAATCATGTGCTTGATAAGTGTTTATGGGATATAGAAGGGATATGTATCAAGACGGATTAAAACAAGGGTCTAATTTTATAAATTTTTTTTCTGGAAAGAGATAAAGTCACATTATTCCACTGTAAAGATACTTTTCTCTATTTGACATTTAAATTTTATTTAAAAAAATAACATGGTGTTATTCTTCAAATATTCCTAAATCATGTTTTCACAAACGCGTGACCTCTGTATCTTGAAGACGACTCGATCGATCGACTTGCAATTTTACAACTTTTTCTAGTGCTTGAGATAGGATATTTTTTACAATTTTAGTTTTCCGTCGCAGCTAAAAAAAACGAGCAAAATTTACACGTGAAAATCTATATTGACTTTGTACTAATTGCCATTTTATTCAAACGCAATATTTCGAAAAACTACTTCAAGCATTAAATCTATTCAACTTTATAAAGATTGTGCTATTTTGTTGCCTATGACAGCAATAATCACTATAAACGGTTTTTTTTTAAACATGATTTAGAAAAGATTAAAGAGCAATTTTATATTATGTTTTAGAATTACTTTTTAATAAAATTTAAATGTCAAGCAGAAAAAAGTATAATCTTTACAATGGAATAAACACGACTTTTCTATCTCCTTCCGTTTTTCTACAAAAAGTTCGGTTTCGTTTTGATTGGTCTACCGTATATGTTACGGTATACGTATATGCACTCAAGCGACAGTACTAAGTAAGCGAACCGTGATTCTCTCCTATCTTTTTAATGATACGATTATAATATTAAACGATTATAGTATTAAAACATAATATAATATTTAGAAATTCTTTCTTCATTTCTTTAATATACGTATCCATCGCCGTTGCACGAATTCACCGATTAAAGTATACGCGCGTCATTACAGGCGGTACTAATTACAGCGCCTGGTATCCGTTGAACATTATTTAAGCGTGAGTCCCACGCGTACGAAATTTTGCATGTTGTAAATAATTAAATGTCCATCACTTCGTGCGAGAAGGGATTTCCGCGTGTTCGCGTGCGTGTAAAATCACTAATGAATTTACGAAATTAATGTGTTGTATAGGCCATTCTTGTGTTGCGATTAGAAATTTATTGACGTTAACCGAATTTCACGCCGCGTAATGTGTGCAAATACGTATAATTTTCGGTGTATCGATAAACGTTATTAATTGTGTTATTAACTACGATATTAACTGCGAAGTCGAGATTAATTTTCTTGCTCTCATGTAGAAATGCGTAATAAGTAAACTGTATTATTGCACGTTGATCTCTCATTACTGAATCATTTATTTATTTATTTATTTATTTATTTAGACAGTTATTAAAATATGAATATGACGCTATGGTATTACCGAAGACATCAATACAGCTAAATGCAACTTGATTCTTTGCATTATATGTGTTCGAATCGTCGACATATACGCTGAACATAAACTAATATCTCGCATTAATTATAATTATTACGAGAGATATTATCTAATCAGAATTGTCAAGAGACGATAATAATTACTATTGTCTCTCGATAATTCTGATTAGATTTAAGTAACATAACCATTATAATGGGGATACACCGAGGCTCTTTTGATCAATGGAATCTACTACAGTTATTAATAACTAATTGTAAAGCAATGACAATTCTAATTCTCATTAGATAATGAGATTTGCATAATGTATTCCTTTTACAATAAAAGAACACATTAAAACACAGTAGGATGAAAAATTATTATGCGCTTAAAAAACAATAAGTTAGAAACGTGTTGCGTGTTCTTTCTGATATCCGATAAAAATGTAATTAAAAAGATAAAAATATAGTTAAAGGGATTAATAATCTATTATTTAAATAAATTGTAAAAAAATGCATATATTAAAACCTGTTTTAATGTGAAAGATCTCGATTTTGTCGAGATAAAGTTCTGAATTATAAATCGATTAATTACGCTGCATACAATATAACAGAAATTAATTTCATCTTATTAACTTTCTAGTCCATTAAACTTTAAATAGCTGGGGTAAATATTTACGAATAATACACGAATAATATACCTCTAAATATATGTGCACATTTTTTTCCTTTGAGTTCTTACTCGTTATTGCTGTTAGCGATTCTCTTGCATTGTACGGATTATAGCATACGATATCATCCGATGCTTTTGCTAACGTGTCGACGTTCGTTCATTTCGATCTCGCATCGTGAAAAAATGTCTCTCAGTGGGATAAAAACTAGATAGGAGGAATATATAAGCGAGCGACGTGAAAAATTCTAAAGGAAGAAGAAAATAACAGCCATCGAGTTTCGAACTGCGTCTCGCGCAGTTTGAAATTCTTCAGCACGGTCAGTTCGATATAGTAAATATAAATAAAATAAATAAAATAAATTCTCGGTGTGCCGTACCTAACGATCTGCGGTGAATTTAAAGCGGAAATGTCGCAAATGCCCACGGGATATACCCCTACGAAAATCTCACGGCCCCCGCAGTTGCTCGTTGAAAGTCGTGGAAGCAAGGTTGCGGCAGTGACAAGAACTTGCGAACAAGCACCTGACGTAGTTTTCAGACTGAGGCGCTTCTTATATAGGCAAACAAAACCAGGAAATCGCGTTGCCATTGGCTAAGAACTTAAAAAGTCTCGTAGCCGGCTTATCGGGTTGTGAACTCTCAGAAATTTTCGGACGAGGAGGAAATGGGCTGAACGGTGAATTTCCACGAGAATGAAGGAGGAATCCTATCCCCTGTCATGTTAGACGTATCTTGAAAATGGCTGCGATTAGAGAACATTCTTGAAGAATTTGAAGCTCTCATGAAAGAAGACTTGCAGTCCCAATAAAATTACTTTCTGCGAAAACGCGCATTTTTCTTACTGCTTTCTGTGCTTTTATAGAAAATCAATATTTAAATTAAGCGATCCCAACGTACTATATAGGGTAACTGCGGTATATACGCCGTAGCTATCGATAATTTAATTTATCAAGTATTA
>QKQZ01014742.1:0-19431 GCA_003595255.1 Solenopsis fugax
GAACCTGTGTCCAAATCGGACCTTTTTTTGGGTGTCCAAATCGGACCTACATATACTCGTGTATGGCATAGGAGGAAACCTTTTCACGATTTAAGATTTTCTTTTTTGGCTTTTTAGTGGGCCGCACTTATAAACAAAAAACAGACCAAATAGACATACAAGTGCTTCAGCTTGCTGTTCTCGATATAAAAAATGGAAAATCATTAACCCGACCAGATTTGGTCCAAGGAACATTAAATCAGTAAAATATCATGAGTCATCAGACTCATATTAATTGAGTTTTTTTAAATTTCAATTCTAATAATATAAACTGTCAGTAATTTCTTTTCTGAATAAAATTTTTATGCTTGACCGCCAAATTATTCATTTTTACTCAATTCTATCAAAAATTCATTAAAAAATTCTATTTAAAAATCCATAAAAATAAGAATGTCCGATTTGTACCAGAGGATGGTCCGATTTGGAACCAATAGTTTGTTTCTTATAGAGAGCAAAAACTGCAACTAGGTCCGATTTACCCCACTCTCCCCTATTATCAAATCTGGTATAAGTTACTATTTAAAAAAGTAAAATTATTTTTGGTTACATTGACCAAATATTTAATTGATACTATTTCACTATACATTTGGTAGTTATAACCAGTCTTTTTTTTCAATGCAGCCACACAAAAAAAAAATAAAGTGTCATGTCCGAGAGATTAGACCCATGTATCCCTATGTATTTTGAGGCTCTGAAACCGAATATGACCTCAGAATTGCGCCATCAGATCAGGATATTTTTTATCCTCAATATAGTGTAATTTTAAGGAATGTTTGGCAATTTTTTGAGGGTAAAAAAAATCCTGAACTGATGACGCAATTCTGAGGTCATATTCGGTTTCAGAGCCTCAAAATACATAGGAATACATGGGTCTAATCTCTCGGACATGACACTTTTCTTTTGTGTGTGGCTGTGTTATTAATCGTAGGTATGTTCGATTAAAAATTAAATTTTTTTTCTCAAATTTTATCGATGACTGTTTCGCGAATATCAAATTGTATTCGAATCGAAAGGTTCAAGGTCCTGTCGAGATATCGCCAGTTAACACTGACCTGACGGTATATGGGAATACCGCGGCATATCGATCGCGCCACGATTCCGCGCGGACGACTAATGTTTATACATGATATTGCAAAGTGGATAATGAAGTATGATTACACGTCAAAGATCACCGCAACCTTGGATGCGCGAGATCTCCGCACAGGAACATTTTATACACATCTGACACGTTAAACACCGGGATGTGCATAAAATCGCGCGGATGGACTCAAATCATCACCGTAGTCGTCGTCGTCGTCGTCGACACTATCATCGAGGTGCGTCATTAATTTTTCCGAACGTCGAACGCAATCGCCGCGGCCGTAAATCACCGTTTAACGATGGTGCTCCGAGATCGTCAATTCGCTCCGATCCGCGACCGTTCACCGCGGCCGTTTCACCGCGTCGATTCTCAATTACGTGTGGAGAGGATCCGCGTATTATTACTGCCTTTGTGGCATCGACGGCAGAAACGCAAACGTTTTCTCAGCGTAAGGCGCACAGCGGCTCTTTCACCGCGATGTGACCGAACACCGTGCCACTACTACTACACGCTGCGCCAGCCGCGCCGACCCGGTTAGCACGGACACGCGTGCACGTGCACGCGTGCGATACAGGCCTGAACTGTCTGCGCCGTCGCTCGTTATTGAGTGGCTGACAGCTGGGCTATGCCGCGCGGCGAGTGTTACGCGCGAGCAGAGAAACCGAGAGGAGAGAAATGCGCCGGGCGCGGCACCAGTACGCTTCGTTTCACCCTTCGGTGCTAATGCGTATCGCTAACGTGTTTGCAGTTTGCCAGAGCACGTGTGGCTATAATGTTACCTCCCATCCCGTTTAATTGGACAATATCCAGAGACCTTGGCAGATAAACCAAATTGCATCGCTTCGGCTTAACTGGCGTTTAATTTGAGGTTTATACCAAGCCGAGTTGTTCAATGGATAAATAGGCCGATAGGTGGATAGACAAGTTCTATATAAGATTCATTAACAAGAAATTTGAGAAATGTATTAAAGACGTGATTGCAAGTGCAGAGATCAATTCAAGAGTAACGATAGCAATATTCGATAATGAACAAATAATAATCTCAACAAGGTGTTAATATAACAGTACAAAATTACTTAAAAAAAAAAGATAAAAAAAGACGCCAAGTGTGTGTGTGTGTGTGTGTGTGTGTGTGTATGTGCGCGCCTCAAATCTTTAATTTTTCTACAAAACCCACGTGATACTACCTTTGTATTTTTATTGAAAAATTTCAAGTGGTGTGTACTTAAAAAAAATGTCATCTCAAAATTGAGTAATTTAATTCAACCTAAGTGATATGTATTTTTCCAAAAAATGTATGAATGTATCTTTAAATTGCGCCAATTATAAAGAGAATGTATTGTTCTCTGAAACAACTGTTGTACTACTTTTAACAAATAAAATCCAAATAATAGTATCTTTATCCATTTAATGATCTTCCTATTCCAACCTAAATGGTTATAGCTTTATATATTGAAAAAAATGTCTGGTTATAACTACCAAATGTATAGTGAAATAGTATCAATTAAATATTTTGTTCATATAACCAAAAATAATTTTATTTTACTAAATGTTTAGTAAGTCTTATCAAATCTGGTATAAATTACTAAATATTTAGAAAAGTAAAATTATTTCTTGTTACATTGATCAAATATTTAATTGATATTATTTCACTATACATTTAGTAGTAATAACCAGTCTTTTTTTTCAGTATATACGAGAGCTGCCCAAAAAGTAATGCCCCACATTTTTTTCTCAAAAGCTATTTATTCTACAAAAATGAAATTTACACATATGAAAGAATGATGTTTTATTTACTCACTCTATTTTTCCACATAATCTCCTTCAAGTTCTACTGCCTTCCTCCAGCGATTCACTAGGGCGTGTATGCCCTGTCGGTACTAGTCCTCGCTCTGGTTACGAAGCCAGATTTCACTGCGCTAATCACCTCTTCGTCGTCTTCAAAATGTTTTCCACGAATGCTATCCTTTAGTGGCCCGAACAAATGGAAGTCTGAGGAAAGCAATGAAAACCTGGCTCCGTAACCAGAGCGAGGATTGGTATCGACAGGGCATACACGCCCTAGTGAATCGCTGGAAGAAAGCAGAAGAACTAGAAGGAGATTATGTGGAAAAATAGAGTGAGTAGATAAAACATCATTCTTTCATATGTGTAAATTTCATTTTTGTAGAATAAATAGTTTTTGAGAAAAAAATGTGGGGCATTACTTTTTGGGCAGCCCTCGTATATATAATTAAAAAAAAAACTAATAATATTACTTTGATAAAACCCAAGTGACACTACCTTTGTATTCCCATTGAAAAACCTTTCTGTTCTAACCCAAATGGATGTACTTAATTTAATAAAAAAATTTTACTGAAGTATAACATTTAATCTCAAAGAATTAAACAGGAAACAGTAAGAAAATGAGAACATTTTATTGAAATAAAAAATTTTTAATGTACAAAAACTCGGCTCTGCTAGACATCTAAATGTAATAAGATTGATAAAATACAATATAAAACATAGTAATTAAAAAAATTATAATGACTTACAATGTTATTTAAATGCTAAATAAATTTAATCTTATTAGAGGTCTATCAGCGCCAAGTTTTTGTATATTCACCGTGTGAACGAAAAGTTGATAACATAATGAAAATAAGAAATAGATAAAGACACGACTATAATAATATTTTCGTAAAAATCACTGTGTTACAGTAGCAGAGAGTTTCGGTGATTTTGGTAGTAAACGTTAAACATTGAACGATTATTTACAGAAACTGTGGGGAATTAGAGAAGTCGAATCATATAATGGGGATAAAAGTGCAGGGTATCCCGGAATAATCATTCCCGTTTCATTTTCGACGCCGACTACTATAACCATTAAACCGAGAGAACCTGTAATTTTCAGATGGGTTCCGTGCCATCAATTGCACAAGATAAAGGTGGAGCGGCTGCGGCGGCGGCCGATGCAGCCGCGTACTATCATATACGCCAATGTACACACGCAACATAGGCCAATTCTCTTAATTTCCTCTTGCGTGAAGATACCCGCTAAGCCGCTGTTTTGAAAACAGAGGTTACGCTGTTTCGGTATGAACGGTCCTTGGTATTCCGTCAGACGCGTCCTTGGAAGCTCGCTACCTGCGCCTCGCTAATGAATACTGCATGCGCGAACCTCTTTTAATCGGATCGTCGCGCAATACGCAAAATAATTTTCGATCGCCGAGCAACGTTCCCCGTTAATGTTTAAATATGCATGATGACGGAGTCAAGCGTCTCGCAGCGGCGTTATTATTTCATTTAAGCAGGCTTAAACTTGACAGTTGCCCCGCGTACTTCTGAATTATTCAATTTTTAAGTAAGACGTTAATAAACGTGTGCTATATAAATTACAACTTCTCACGTGGAATTAATTATTGACTCGCCTCTTTCACATTCTCGAATTAAATTAAACTAACAGACATAACCTTCGCTTTTGCGATATTTGCGTGGCGGAAGTAAAGTCAAGAGAACCCATTCGAAATGGCAGGCCATTAAGGCGCGAAGCGCTTGAATCAGACAGCCCACACGAGAAAATCCTTGTTGCTCTCTTCGAGATTCATAATTATAATGTCCGTCGGCCTCGAACCACATCGCGCTTTGCTTATCGTTTCCCCTTTAATTAACTCAGCACAGCATCTGTCTTCGGACAAATCAATAAACGTTTGCAGTAAATAACGCGTTCGCGTACATCTCGTCGATTACGCGCTCCTAAGGTGAACTGCCGAGAATTCTACCTCGAATCGCCAGCGGGAAAAGAATCGCTTTTACCTCGTAATCGTCTCCTTCCTGAAAACTCTCCGACCCAGTACACGTTGCTGCAAAATAATTCCGCGAAAAATGTCTCGTAAAATCGAGTATTTAGTGGCCGGTCACATCATGAATACTATTATCGGCCACTGGAAATTTTCCTTGCTGCACAGTGAAAGTACACGCTGTTCGAAAAGGCCACCACATTATTGCTATTGAAGTCTCGAATCGCACGCCTTTCATGTTTATAATTACCGGGCATTTTATTTATGCAAAAGCACGCGTCGCGTAACTTATTGCATTACGGCTTCCGTTTTTACCACAATTCATTTAGTTGCGAAATGCCTCCTTCGTATCGAGATCGCAATATTCCTTATAGCGTATGTACGATTTTAAAATGTAACATTAAATATGAGATCATCGAATTTAATGTAGAGAAATATTTATTATAATTATCAAATTTAAATCTCGATATATAACATTTCGCAAAATTAATCATACGTCATATGTTCTCGAAGTAATTTTTGCTGTAGACTTACGTGCAATAAATTCCATCCTTTAAATTACTTCTCACAATAGAACGATATTAGACTTTTCTTTGTTTAATTGCCACTGAAGATATATTAGAATTGCCACGGCGAAGTTATATTACGAGTTATAGAACGAGTTTGTTTATATCGATTTTTGCGATCACTGATTGAGCGTAAGAAAAGGACGATAAAGGGCTGGGAGACGCGCGGACTTTGTTCTTATCGTGGTCGTTAGTCAGATCGTATTTTACGAGGTATCGAAGACTCTAATCGTGTTATCGATGTAAGTAGCAAGGATTTAATTCTTGGGAAAATAAAATTTCACGACGGACGCCGAGACCGCGCCCGAACGACACTTGGATTTATTCGACTCGCGAACGCCTAGCCTACACATAAACGGATTCGAGATCGTCAATTCATCCTCTCGCGGGTGTTATTAACGGCGAAGAGTTAATTATGATGTTTAACTAGCACTTTCACCCAGCCGACGGGCTAGACATCTGCATCGACATGGATGCAGTCGTTAATCATCGATCACGCCAGTTCCACTTGAAATTTGTCACCTGTTTATGAAAAATTACGTACTCCTTAATAACGTTGACAAGATGATCGACGATAAATTTAATAAGTTTTAAAAAGAAATATTATTAATAAGTCCATTGCAAAAGAAGTACATTTGAATGCAAATTAGAAAGAATAAATAAATTCGAAAGGCCAAGTTCCCGAAATTTATGTCTAAAAAATAATTTTTTCCGCTTTGTGATACTCTTAAAAAATTACGTTTTTGTACAATGTGATTCATACATTGAAAACAAAGACTGGTTATAACTACCAAATGTATAATGAAATAGTATCAATTAAATATTTGGTCAATGTAACAAAAATAATTTTACTTTTCTAAATATTTAGTAACTTATACCAGATTTGATAATACTAAACATTTAGTAAAAGAAAATTATTTTTGGTTATATTGACAAAATATTTAATTGATACTATTTCATTATACATTTGGTAATTATAACCAGACTTTTTTTTCAGTGTAAGTAGATCAAAGGGTGATTTATAAGCAATCAGCTTTTATGAGAAAAAATGAATTGAAATATATAAGTGTACTGAAATTTAATATACTTTTAATGCAAGCGTAAATGAAATAATACAAACAAGTAATACAAACGTTAATAAAATTTAAGACATTAGTAAATAAATATTCATATACTGCATTACTTTTCATTCATTACTTTTCATTTACGTCTTAAACCAAGCTTCCTCTACATGTTAATTAAAAGTCATTAAGAAATTTTTAACAGTGTAAGCTACGTTCGGTTTAGGATCGGTTCAGTTTTCGCGGACGGGATAATTCTCCTCCGATAAAGTTATCACTATTTTACTTCGGGCAAGCTTGAGTATGATGCAGCGGGGGCAATCGACTATAACGTGGTTACGATCTACCCTAGATGATAGAGATTTTTGCATTGGATGGAATCGATAAAGCATCGCGCGGTGACAGCGGGCTATCAACGATTTGCAAATGTCCCCGATTATCGGAACCCGCGTGTTATCACACCACGGTACACCGTTAGACCGATTAACCACCGATGCCGGGCTCGTACGAAAGTATTAATCACGTCGAGCCGATCGTCGACCAAGAATAACCGCGCGATTATTTACGATGCGCGCGTAGGAACCAGTTTACTTCACGGTTATGCGAATGATAAACGCGCTCCAGATCGGCCGGCCTTTTGGAATCCCACTTTCGTTTGCGCTCCACGAAGGGCTCGGCCTCCTTCCTCATCCTTTAACGTCTCCCGGCACCCATTGTGTTTTATCTTACGTTCCCCGAGACGGCACTCTATCTTTTCATGCTGTTTTATTGGATTCCAGCCTGTTGACAGCTTCCACGAGAGAGATTTAGCGCTTAAATATTTTTTACCTTTTTTATATCTTTTATCTTTACATATTTCGTCTTTTTCTAAAAACACGGAGAGAATATTTTTTCTTATCATTATGGGGTGAGAAGGAAAGACCGACAAAGAAAAGCACGAAGTTAGATACAAAGTAATCGTTTCCTGTTGATAAAGTGGCGATAAGGTAGCTACGGTACGGCAGAGGAGGTACAGTTATTAAATGCGACTGGCGCAATTCCTTGCAATCTAGTAGTTTCATCGGAGAAACCCGCAATACCCGCGTCGACGACGAAAAGTAACAAAGCGCGCGATCGAGGCGCTACACAATAGCTAGGAACGATCTACGTAATCAGCCGCCTGTCTCCTCTCACTATTACTTAGTTCGAGAAATCTTCGTGCCTCTCCTTTACACGAGTAAATCGCTGTCGCAAGAGGACGGTAAAAATTTAACGAAAGGAGACTATATGCATGAAAAAAAAAAAAGAGATTTTACTGTCACACTGAGAGAAATGTTTAGTGAAACAATCAAAGTTTGGTTAAATAGTAATTAAATGAATTTTATAGTTATAATTATCAAATATATAGTTGTTTTGACCAAACAATTTGTAACCTTAACCAAACAATTATTTTCATACAACAAATTGCAAAGAGTTTCGTTAAATATAACTACGTTTTTTGGTACCAGTAACTACAAAATTTATTTGATCACTATTTAACCAAACTTTGGTTGATCTTATCAAACGATTTCTGTCAGTGCACTAAAAAATTATTGTGCATACTTGATGTGAAAGCGATCAAGCTTCACAATGATAATCAATCGTTCGATATCACAGCAGAATTGGTCAATGCTGAACATTTTTTCGCGATTGTAATCAATAAATTAAATAATAAAGTTTAATGCATTCGCGAAGAGACTGGTAAGAGATTTTAAAGCGTGTCGCGCCGTTTTTCGTTTAGAGATACCAAAGAAAGACATCACTCGCGAAACAATCGCCGCGACGATTTTTCCTGCATGAACGAAGGTAGACGCTGCTCTTTGCGAGCTGGCGACTGGGATCAGACAACGATCGAGGGCCGTATGATCTCTCTTCTACAAGAGCCACGGCACGTTTCTTGCCAGGAGCCAAGAAACGACAAGTTGCCGTATTAGGACAGGCAACGGCGCTACCGTCGTCAATAGAATTCCCAATGAGCTTATTGAGAGTCTCGTTTTTTCCCTGATGGCTTGTTATGAAACCACCGTCGCCTGTTGCTGCCCACTGCCGCGGGAAAATGCTGATTTTGTGAGAAAAACATTAGAAAAAATATCTACACTGTATATAAGCCTTTCGCAAATCTTGTAATAATAGATATTCAATAATGGACACGAGTGTTACTTCTTGGTCTGTAAGTTTTGATAGTCCTAATGTCTATTTTTCAATGTATGATTTTTTGATATCATAGTTACATTTATATTAATCACCCAATTATCTATTGCTTCTATTAATTATACAATTATGAATTTTGATCATTTATAAAAAGTTATTTCTCTACTGTTCACATTCTTAGCAAAAGTAAAACATATTGTCGATAAAATCAAAATACAGCTTTCATTTAGTTTATTAAAAAGATATACTGGAAAGGAATAATATCGATAACATTTTTAACAAGTTATTTTATAGTTTGCTTGTACGTGATTTAATTTTGTTTTCTATGAAGTATCATGTAAGTATAGAAGGAAAAGGATTTCTGCCTGCAAAAGTCACGTACATCCGTATACGTGATAGAAGGATTTCGAACCAATGGATGTCCCTATAGAGAGATCATGCAGTCCACGTAATCCGTCTACATTTTTTACAGCCACTTCCGACAAATACATCGCTATCTTTCTGTATTATTTATATTACTGATACTGCCTACGGTTGCACATTTTTGATATCCTTAATAACCAATGCTGCAATGCCGCCAACTCGCGCATGTTACGTGAATTTATGTGAACGAATTGCAAAAATCCTGCAGCATTTTAACCTGATAATAAAACTATAGGTTTAAGTGCCTGCAGCATTTTAACCCGTTAATAAAACTATAGGCATTATAAAATGTAATTTTATGGCACGAGTCAAAGGGATTATTTAAGTTGCGAAGTATTCAAGACATGCAAAAGCAACCGTAATAATTTATCCGCTTTGGGCGCGACCACGGGGCGAGGGCGACTTTAAAACCACGAAGGGAGTGTTCTGATTCTTTTTTAATTCTTGAATTACGATCCTACAATTCTCCTTCGTATTTTATTCTCGCTAATCAAAGTTGCCCTTGGAAGTTACGATACGGTGGAGCCGCAGACGGCTAACCGACCGAATCACGTATCCACTTCGTGTCGTCTTATGAAAGACGACGTAGGGAATCTACTACGTCCTGGAATTTTCGGAGCAGGATTCAACGCGCTCAGGGGGACCACGAGCAGAACATAAAAGCAGCAATAAAGTTCAGTTTCTCAGGGGCTTGTCTTTGCGCTGATAATATCGCGATTCCGAATCGCTTCTTCGTAAGATTTACCACTACCATCGAAAGAGGAAAAGAAAAAATCGCAAGAGAAGCGCAAAATATCAGAAGAAAACGAAATAATTAACGTAATAATTAATCGAGACGGTATTTAAGATCTCATCAGTTTACATAAAATATTTAAATGACATGATCCAATATTATTATATTTTAATAATATTGGATCATGAATTATGCATAAAGAATTAAATTGATTTCTGTGTATGTATATGTGTGTCGAAAGATATAAAATTTTAAATATTAAAATAGAATCCACGTAGCTCTCGAACAAATCTTCTCGATAAATTAACTTAAGCTGCTCTAATCTGAGGACAAAATTAGCGAACGAGTTCATGACGGATTTGATTAGCGCGGGATTGAAGCTCAGTCTGAATTCTGAAGAGACTAATCCGAAATAAAACAAAAAGAAAGCACATGACGTTCGAAGGAAAAAGGGAGAGTTTGCGAAGCGAAAGAGTATCGGACCAAAACGAATGAAGAAAGAGAAAGAAGAAAAAGGAGAAACGGAGGGATCCATGAAATAAAAAGGCAGGAGTCGCATTGAGAGCGAAGTATCCCCATTATTCGCCTTCCCTCTCGTTGTTCCTGCTATTGCTTTACATTATTTATCGGTCCTTGGTGTATTGTCTCGCGCAAGTTCCGATACAATTCGGCCTTCGCAGTCTTTAAGTTATCATGCAGGAGGAAGTCGTCCGGCCAGATGTATCGAGGTTATATTCCCGACAATCGCCCCGTTTCGATCTCACAATTTCTTGCCTATCGTTATGCATCTACATCGATGATACTATCATTCTAGTCTCGTAAATGGAAAAAAATGGAAAAATAGGAAAGAAAGGAAATACCGAAATAATTTCTATCTGGTTCAGAAAAAAGATTTAAATTCATAATTATCGTTCTCTTGATAACGAATGTTAATGAAGCTATAGGTATTATTGGCTTAACTTAATTAAAATTAATACAAAATAGATTTATATAATATTTTTATCATAAAAGCATATAAAATAATATATTATTTAAGTCTAGCATAAGATAATTTATAAATATTATACATTTTTGTTCCTCCAAAAAAAAAAATTTTATCATTGCCTTTGTTCAGACAGTATAAATAAATTTATAACATACGCATACACAAAGAATGTCATGCCTTATATATGTTTTAATAAAAATTCTATAAAACAATGTTTATAAATGTATTATTTTATACCTATTATCTATACTATTTCAATGTTGTAATTTTATTTAAAATTTTTTATACTAAGGAAGAAGATTGACGATGAGAATTCAATAGCCAATCAGTTAAATTTCAATATTAGAATGTTTATTCAAATTTTGTAAAAGAATTCTCTGAGATTTCTCGGATTTTTCAAGAATTTTAAACAAAGTTCCAGGAAAGATTAGACAATTTTTTAAATACAGCTTTTTAAAAAATTAATTTATTTTATTATACCTTTTAAATCCGCAATACACAGATCTAATTCATCGGAAGTAGAAAATTCGAAAGATGATTAAACACACAATGCCAATTTTGAACAATGTATTGTCTTCTATTGTCACTAATTTTTTTTAAATTAAAACTCGAGTTACTCAAAAATGTACGTAAATGCGTATGCAAAGAAACAATTTTGTCATAAAAAGACATAGAATTTAAATTTAAAATTTCAGAAATTTCCCCGAGTACCAATAAAATCTATAATTTTCAAGAGTAAAAAAAGAAATTAAAACAGAGTAATTTGATTTTTTTATTTTAATCATTGAATTTTGTAATTGTTTTTCAGATTCAAACAAACATTCTAAAAAAAGATTTCTCGTTTAAAGTTAACAAGCTAGAATTTGGAGAAATAAGCCTATATCCAATTTTCCGTACGCGCCGCAAATCATTCGATGGTGCCGGCAATTCGCAATTGCAGAGATGCACCCTAGAGCATATTTGTGTATCGGCTACAGTAACTGCTTTCATGGATTTTTTCAAGATACCTGTCGACGAGATCCCGATCGGCGCGGTTTAAACTCGCGTTCTGCATCTCGAGGCGTTCTTGTTATGCGCTTGCGAAAGCTTTCAGGCCGATGAGCCGCGGGCCGTGACAGAAAGGGAATTGGAAATATTCGCGCCGGGCTAAGAGGTCTCGAAGGTGCGCTCCCGTTGAAAATGTCGAAACGCTCACGATCCCGACGACATCAATGCGGCCGCCTCATAAATAAACATTACCACCAACAACGGCCACGAGCACATTCGCTAAAAACTCGGATTTACGAGCCACGGGGACGGGACATATCGCGATAAACTACCGATATTTCACGCGTGTTCGTCGATGCCTGACGCATTCGTAAACACATTGGATCATGCGAAAGCTGTGCTGCAATGCATTCGAATTGTTTATGGAAAAAAAACGTCACTTGCAATTAATACGGTTGCAACAAATATCTCATCGAATATACTATCTTTCTATCGTGGCGAGGTAATAATCCACAATCATCCATAATCAATTCCACTGAGTAATTGAGTGCATAATCTCTGCAGTTCAATTATCTAATCAGTGATTTCGAGAACACCGATTAGCTTTGACTATAATTCGAACGATACTCTTAAGCTACTATTGAAATGCAGAATAAAAAGATAATTAGCATTGATGAAACGGCCCATAAACGTTCGAATATGGAGAGATCATTAATCTAGCAAGATTTCATAGTAGCATAGGAGAAAACTAAGTACCCACAAACATCGACGTTAACTTCCTTGCATAAATCATATGTACCAGAATAATAAATGTACATGAGTAATAGACTCGTTTATTAAAAAAAAAGATGATTCGGTGCAGTTCAATCTTATCATTTAAAAATTTGTGACAAATAAATAATGCAAAAAGATGAAATATAAATGTTTATATACAATTATATACAATTAATATGTAATAAATTAGACGTAAAACTTTCTCTTTCTTATTTTACGTCAGTTAAGCATTAATAATATTTAAGTAATAATTATAAAATTATTATCGCAGAATCTTATTGTTTCTGTATGAACGCATTTTGCAAAGAAAAATTAACAAACGCGATAGAAACTTTCGAATTTGCGTCAAAGCGAGAATCTTCGGAAAAAATCCATGGATCCCTGCATATGTATAAAAAAAAATCTTTTTTTTTAAATAAAAAATGAGCTTTATCTTTATCAAACATGAATATCAATCTTCTTATTTTTATTATTATATATATTCTTATTCTTCTTATTATTTTTTAAATAAAGGCTGTATCTTGTTTCCACTTTTTCTCAAATGTTTATAAAATTACCAATTATAAAAATGTGTGACATGGATGTACATAATGTGTATATATGGCACTCTGCAGTATATTAAAGTAGAATTCATGAGATTACTAATTGTAAGTTTAAATGTTTGTGCGAATCAGTCATCCCTACGAGTGCGAGGATCGACAGAAATCGTAATCCATCGTGGTCGTCGCGCCATCTCTTCTGAAATGAACGAACATGAGGCTGGGTTGTTTTCATTGCTCTATAGACAAGGAGAATACCTGCCCATCCTCGATGCTTTCGTGAATGGTTCGTGTCTCGGGCTTACGCGCACGCGTCGTGCAAATATAAATTTAAGACACTCAAAATGTTTTTTGTTGTGGGATAATCTTTAAAATACATGTTTACAATTATTTTTTATAGCAATATTAATCTTTTCTTGATGCATTTTATATTTTATATTTCGAGAAAGCTTGCTCGTAATAAATCGATAATTTGCAAGTTTTATGAATATATACTCAAAGAAAAGTTTCTCCTAATAAAAAAAAATTTGAATCAAAGAAATTTGTGCATTGCTATACGGTTAAAGAAAAGTTTCTTTGATTTGAAGAAATTTTTTGATTATTCTTTTTATTAGAATTCAAAAAATAGTTTCATTGTACAAATATTTTTTTCAAATGAAAGAAATATATTTTTTAAGTCAGAACAACTAAATTATTTCTTACATTTCTGTCAGTACTTTCTTTGAATTAAATTAAACAAATAATTTGAACAAATAATGTATTTACTTCAAAAAGGCCAATAACGTCATTTCTTGAAATAAAATAAATTCTTGAAATAAATTTTTATTTTTCTCAAAGGTATTTTCACTTCAACTTAAAAAAAAAACAAGTCAAAGAAATGATTTTATCAATTTAACATAACTTTTCTCTGGTTGTGCAATTTAAAATCTATCATATTTTCAAAGTATTGGAGAATATAAAATCTACAGATCCCAGATATACAACTTCAAAATATTAGAAATGAGTAAACGTGTGTAACCATATATTGAAATTAAATATAACTTGAAATAATATGTGTAACCATATATTGAAATTAAATATAATTTGAAAAAAGTTTAGCAGAACTCATACACAATAAAGAGAAAATTCATGTTGATTTATCTTATCACGAAATCGTGAAACGCCCAATCTCAAGTATCGAATACAATTTAGTAATCTATAATAGCAATGATGTCAACACATCGCGA
Source organism: Solenopsis fugax (assembly GCA_003595255.1). Taxonomy (NCBI): domain Eukaryota; kingdom Metazoa; phylum Arthropoda; class Insecta; order Hymenoptera; family Formicidae; genus Solenopsis; species Solenopsis fugax. The sequence continues at coordinate 14,360 of QKQZ01014742.1, forward strand.
TGACGCAAAATATTTTGCCAATTAGCCATATGATATTGACTTCGGAAATTTGAAGTTTTTTTTATGTAAATAAACTTCTAAAAGGTTTTACTTGCAAAATTATCAAATAAATGCGGAAATGTTTTGAAGATGCATATATTCATCAAGGTTGTGACTACATTCAAGAATATATAATGAAGAATACACTCATAAAATTTAAGAGAACACAAATAATTTTTAATTAGTATTTTCTGTAATTAAAACTGCGGCTTATATACAGTGCTATATTTTTGTAAGTAAATCATACTATAAAGGGAGTTAATTATGCGTTTTATTAAACAAGGCGGCATAAGGTAAAGGCAAACGAGGAAGGAAGAGAACGGGCAGGAAAAAAAAGTAGGAAGGGTGATCTCCGCGCGAGGATCTTCCCACACAGAATCACGACAAGATTACATTGCAGGATCCTCCGCGAAAGGATCATATTGCCTTTGTGCGCTAGCACCCGTGCCATATGACCCCTCGCGAACTCTCGGCCCCCGCTATATAAAATCTACTGCACAAAATGGATCACAGTCAAACGTCAAAATACACCTCACATGTGCATTTATTGATAATTAAAAGAAAATAGAAAGCGAAAAAGAAAACTGAAAGATATTTTGCAATAATCGCACCATCATAAGAATAGTTTTTATTGCTTATTAGACTCCTGCACAGTAAAAAATTTTGCGTCCATATGTTAAAATTTTTCTCGTGTTACCACGTTTTGATTACTACTTCAATGTAAAATTAACATACCACTGATATGCTATTATTTTTATAACATTTTCATGTGTTACATTTATGTCAACTTTTTAATTAACACTTTGTGTATGTCTCTTAGAAATGGAATATTATTTTGAGTACTTTTAACACAATTATTTCAAATAATCAACATGTCTCAAAGTTAATTTAACATGTTTACGAACGAAAATGTTCTATTAACATTTCCTATGAGTAAAAATAAATGTAAAGTATTGTGTCAATTACTTAACATTTTTAATTTGTCAATAAGTAACACGAGATGAATAAGAGTTATTTTAACTTACAATTTAGAGTGGATGTTTTAGGACATTTTTTGCATGTCCCAGAAAGTCCAATTTTTTAGTGTGTTCATTCATTGATTATAAATAAATTTATTTATATAATGGCTGCAGTTAGAGTTAAATTTGTGTCAATAAACTGAAAAAATATTTGTTAAAAGACTAAAATATTTAGTCTGATATGACCAACTAAACATTGGGTTGATTCAACAAATATTTAGGTGCACAAAGGTATAATTCATTCATGTCAACCATTCAAATTTTTTAACCAAAAATTAATTAAACCAACTCAATATTTAGTTGCACGTATCGGATTAAACATTTTAATTTCTCAACAATTTTTTTTCTCGTGCATGTATATCTATCGCGGCTATAACATCATTGTTTTGTAAAAAAAAAGTAACTTAAATTTTCATAGCAAAAATGATTTCTATGCATGCCAAAACATAAATTTCAGCCAATGCCTAATTAGTTCATTATTGTACATAAAATGGTACATGAGACAGCGTATTTTTGAGGTACCAATCAAGCTGGCGAAAGAGTTAAATCGCCGACGTAAACGCATGCGGTGCACTCAACTTTTCTTTTTTCATCGCGCGCTTACCGCGATACTTAACTGGTAATCGTTGATGATTCGATTGGCCGCATCTCGGTTCTGGGTGCGATGTATGAGCGCGCATTCTGAGCAACGATTCCTCACAATCAGTTCAAAGGGTCAACGGCCGACTAAACCGAGTGTGCGACGCATATACGAAGCGATCTGAACCCCGCCGCCACCGATTTCTTATTTAAATCACGGCCGAACTCACAAATCACCGCTATCGCATTCCATTAGACAGCCCGGAATCTAATAAAACTCTTTCCTGCATCATCCTGCGCTTGCCGCTTGTATGCATGACTATTTTGATTGCGCGCACATTTTTATCGGCTCGCCTTTGTATTCGCGTACGATACCAAATATTTTTTAATGAGCGATGTCAAATGTCATTCCGGCAACTACCCATTAACGCGTTCAATGACCGTTGCAACACGCCAACCGGAAAATACGCGTTTCCTACTCTATCTAGTATTTTCAGTCCTACTGTCTTCTAATGCTCACGAGAGTTGCATCATTTTAGGTCACGATCGTTCATTAATCTCCTATGTTAATAAGTCACAAATAATTGTGCCACATAAAGCGTGTATTCTGTGAATCGTATAACGCAGTAAAAATATGCAACAATATAATTATTCTCTCCTTGATCTGTTGCGTAATAAGCTAGACGGTAATCGCGAGAAAAGGCAGTTTCGATGACATCAACGTGTCGCTGGCGGCGCAAGAATGTTGACATTAATGCTGTTTACTCAATGGGGTAACAGATTGCCGTATTAATTATCGGTGATCGTCAGACTCGCCGTTCAGCGCAACCATTTTTCATAATTTAACGTTCAATTCGATCACGTCGCTCGGAGGGATTGAAATTCAAATTGTGCACCTTGCGCTTTCGAAGAAAAAAAACGTCTGTGAGAGAAGAGCATCGTAAGCAAACTTCAATATCTAAAGTATTCTTCTGCAAATCTCAGTTAAATTCCTTCTTCCAAAGAAGAAAATAAGGAAATATACACACACATATATATATATATATATATATAATATTTTGAAAAAAAGTATTGCTCATAAAAGCAGCATGAAACTATTATGTCCAAAAAGTGTTATACAATTTTCCAAATAAAAAAAATATATGAGTATATTTTAAATAAAATAATTGATTTTAAAAATAAAGAACGGACAATATAAAAACTATGGAGATTTTTTCACAACGATAAATGCAATCACAATTTATAACTTGTTTATGGATATTTTCTTTGAAAATAAAATTACAACATGTAAACGAAAGGCGTAGGTAGGAGATGAAGATTGTAATTAATGTCCAAATGATAAATATGATTGAATACAAAAAGGACAAATTTTTAATCTAAAAATTCCTTATAATTTCTGACAATATTTATATTCGTGAACAAAGTATTATGAACAATTCGGAGAACAAAATATTTAAATTACAAACTCGTCGATCTTTTTGGCTAAAATTCTTTCGTTTAATTAGTATCAGGGAATAACATCGTATCAGCTGCTCGGATCGAAATTTCTCATTAACGCCAACATTGCTCAATGCAATGACTGACGCTGAGACGTGTGACCAATTACGCTGAAAAGCACCGCTTATTAAGCACGGATTATAAGTCGCCGAGCAACAGTCAGCCGCGAGAAAAAAAAAGGTCGAGGCGAAGCAAGACATCAGGCGAGGCCAAGAATTTTTTCCTTACGTCGACAGAAGTACTTCTCGTGTCAATTACTGATTCCGCGTTTCCTCAATTACCGCAACCAACAGCCGCGCAATTGCTCAAGTCCACTGTAAGAGCGTGAATAATCATTGTTGTGAAGGTGTTGCTCGGTAATATTTCAGGCCGCTCTCGAGCAGAGACAAAAATATAGCGTAAAAATATATGCATACACTAAAAAAAAGAATTTGGTAATAACTATCAAATCAACTAAATATTTAATATACCTTTTTACATTGATAATTGTATAGTTATTGAAAAAAAGTTTGATAATAACTATCGAATGTTAAGTGAAATAATAAATATTCGATTAATATAACCAAAAATAATTTTACTTTTTTAAATATTTTGTAAGTTGTGTTTGTTTGGTAATACTAAATATTTAGAAAAATAAAATTATTATTTTCATTATATTAATCGAATATTTAATTGACATTATTTTACTCAACATTTGATAGCTATTTCCAAACTTTGTCTTCAGTGTACATTTATCAATATAAAAAAGAAATAGTGATGTATATTAAATACTTAAATTTAGACAGGAATACTTATAATATTTCTAATATTAAATGCAGATATTTTTATAAAATTATATTCTTATTCTGTAATATATTTACTCTTTTATTCTTTATATATTAATTGCAGATTTATGTAGAGCTTCTGTCAAGAAAAGTGGGGCAGTGAGGTTATTAAACAGTCTTTCTCGTGCTACCGCTGTACCGTTAGCGTTGTAAAATTACATTATGTTGTGCGTGCCGCGTAATACAGGCTTCGTAATTAAATTAATAATTAAATTACAATATACTCGCAATCGTGTCGCGCGTACACATTCGCGCACGCGCACGAGTAAAATATTCACGCGGATACCTTCCACGTGCAATATTCAGGCGAACGGTCGCACGTGTGCGTGAAATGTTACACGTGCAAACGTACGAACGTCAGCATGCACGTGTATACAAACAACGCACGTAACAGGGTTGGATTAATAACTGTGCCTGACGGGTACGGCCCCGAAAAAAAGATTGAGGTCCACGAAGTCTTAACAGCTGTCCAATTTAAATATGGAAACGAGAAATAAATTTTGTAATAGTATGGAGAGAAAAATTGTTACTTTATCGGGCATTCTCGAGAGCACCAATAAATATTTATGCGTAAAGAAATTTTGATCCTCGGACATTTTTTGTCCCAATTAAAAAATAAAATAAAAGATTATTTTTAAAAATATTATATTTAATAGCAAAAAAGATTCATATACATATATAAAAGAAACACTACCTTGAAAGAGACAGAAATAAAATTCTTGATAAATAAGTGAAATGTGTGTGAGAAGAGACTGATCTTTCAAACTTTTTCAATGTGTGCAGTTCGGATTCTCGTATTCTACAAAAGCGTTTAGGATCATAGATTCATCGAGGGCCTAGATGCGGCCCTGTACTATTCGTACGCGGGAGATCTTGTCGGATGCTCGTAAACCGAGGCTTTACTGCGTTTTGTATGCAGTATTTAACCCTGAATTTATATCCCGTCAGGGCTCATTTATACCGGGCGTCGTCGCGGCCGCCTTTAACGGCCGCGGTCCGTTGTTGCATTCAGTAATGCGCGCAATTAGATAGTAATTAGCCGTGCCGGGACTCCACGCGGGCCCCGCGGGCCCGATGCGCTGCTCGCGACGTGCAAGCGTTTTCCGAGCGAGCG
>QKQZ01014745.1:0-14835 GCA_003595255.1 Solenopsis fugax
TTTTTATTGGTATAATTTATTTTCCTTAAACATAGTAAATAATACTTGATAAATTAAGTTATCTATAGCTACGGCGTATATACCGCAATTACCCTATTTAATAACATAATAAGTAAGCTCTGTGGTTTGATGGTTATTTTAAAACCAGGTAACTGGTACATAGTTTTGAGCTATGTTCCTTGACAGTCATGTAGTTAGTACAGATTTTGTGAAATCGTAAGGTACATGTGCATGTATTATACAAGCTGCAGTGACATCTAATACTTTGGATAAGATGCCAGTTTATGCAAAACATAAGTATTCGAGCTTGACACCTTTATTAAAATAGTTTAAAAAATTAAAATTTTGGGCACTTTATATAATTCTAAACATTTTTAATTTGTTAAATGCTGTTTAAACCTATAAAATATGAAAGTATTAGAATTTAATTTCCAAATTGCCCATTTACATTTTATTATTTATTTTTGTGCTTTTAAAATTTAAACTTGATTGTCTACTCTAGATAAGCAAAACATGAAAATTTCTATTACGTCATACTATTTAAATTGTTATAACATCTTCTTCCATAGGAGGTGATATCTTACCTACATATATTAGGAAAGATATCAATTCTGTAGGACTTAACTAATTTTTTCTAAAAAATTTGAAATGTCAAAATTTTAATTACTTTATTTGTACGAATAAGTAAAGTTCTCAAAAATATTATAATCATTTTTCGTCGCTTAATTCCATAACATGATGAAGTTATTATAGAAGAAAGCTTAAGTGTGTGTGGCATCTTCCCCTGACTTACCATATAGTCCACGCCAAATGTTCGTGACATAAGCGACGTTTTAATCTCGTATTTGCGGTAGCCTTAGAGTGTTTTCCTTACTTTTTTATGATAATTGCATAAATACATTACATATATACATTCTATAATAAAATTGGGTAAATATGCCGAATAGGGGAGGTAGCCCCGATAATCTTGAACTTGACATATGTTGTCAAAGTCATGACCCTGAGTAACCTCCAACAAGTTTTAGCCGTCGCTCGCCCTTCGTTAAAAAGTTAACAACAAAGAAAGTTTCATAAATAAAACAAAATTTCTACCAATTTTAGTCTCATACACATACTTTATTCAATAATATTATTACTAATTGGATATTTATCTTTCATAATTTGTCCATCCCACCCCCCCTGCCTCGCGAATAAAACGATGTCTACAGATATACTGTTCCACATGGGTTTGCGACTTTCCACGTGAAGCGAGGTCCACTCCATCCCATCTCCTCCCTGCCTCGCGATCGAAACGAGATCTACAGATGTACTGTTCGCAACACCTTGTGGAACAGTATATCTGTAGATCTCCTTTCGCTCGCTGGGCAGAGTGGCGGGCGTGGGGTGGACCTCGCTTCGCGTGAAAAGTCGCAAACCCACAGAACCCCTCCCTTGCCCAAGTATTTATTTTCCACGCAACAGACCTCTCAAGTAAATTATTGGCGTGTACATGCTTCAATTAGTAGAGAACCTCTAGGAGAGAGAATCGCCTACTTTGGTCACGTAACCGAATCTGTGATTGGCTGGCGGAAATGTGCAGATTTTGCATTGAGACGCTAATGCGTTGATATTAGCACTGAACACATCACGCGTCACGCGAACCATCGACCAGCATTGACGTTTCAAAGCAAAATCTGCACATTTTCGCCAGCCAATCACAGAGTCGATCACGTGACCCCAGTTAGCGCTTCTCTCTTTTAGAGGTTCTATATCAATAACATCAACTCAATTATATTCATACCTGTGTTAATCATTCACAAAATTCTGTTGACCCTGTAACGGGCTGCCATACGCAAAACATTGAAAGAGTATGGTGTGGTACAATTCCTCGCTATGGAATTTCTGAAAAACAAATTTTATCGCGCCGAATTTTTATTTAAAAGAATTTATCCTTTTGAAGAAAGAATTGAAGCATTTTTCCAAATTATGAAAGATATGTATTCAATTAGTAATAATATTGTTGAATAAAGTACGTGTATGAGACTAAAATTAGTAAAAATTTTGTTTTATTTATGAAACTTTTTATGATTATAACTTTTTAACGAAGAGCGAACGACGGCTAAAACTTGTTGGAGGTTACTCAGGGCCATGAACTTGATAACATATATCAAGTTCAAGGTCATCGGGGCTGCCTCCTCTATTCGGCATATTTACCAACCACTTTAGTACAACCCAGAGATTGCAATAATGTTGTATTCGAATGAAACACAGTCGAATCGTTATATAGGTATTTGTGAACTCGTCAACATGATAAACGATATTTACTGCGTTTATCTTCTTGTCTGGCCGATGAACTGCTCACACAGCACAGGACATTATGCCTGTTTTATGTCAGTACGTCGGTGAACATATTATGGATGTCCTATAGACGTCCGTTTAAGAATATCCATGGACGTCGAGCAAAGGACGTCTTTCGGACGTCCAAAATATAGCCGTTTGTCATTGGACGTTTATAGACAAAATACGAACGTATATTGTATGTCTCATGTGTGACGTCCACTGGATGTCCACCATAGAACATTCAATGAATCCAAATCATATCCGTTTTACGTTAGTACATCCGTCTTCGACATGTCGACAATTGTTTTTAATGAATCTATTTCTCGGTTCTTATATAGACGTGTGCCACGTATAATAAGAGCAGGCGAGCCACATCAATTGTGATCCGCTTTTCTATTTTTGTTCTAAAACCGATACTTATCAATTATTGAATCATTGAATTATTGTAAAAAAAACCGTTTTCTTAACCGTTTTCTTAAATAAAATAAATATGTTTTTTAAAGTATAAAAAAATCGAGAATGTTTCTCAAGAATTTTTTCAGGAAATTTCCACACACGCCTGTTTATAATGTTTCTGATGAATCTTTTATCTGTTTGAACTAAAAATGCACTGAAGAGGACTCGAACCGTGAGTCGAAACGTCTGCGGATTAATGTTTAACGGACTTTGCGTATTAATGTTAAACTTACTTTAATCAGCGTCAATTGCACGCCTTTTTCCATCTAATGAATTATCAATAAACATTATGTTGCACATTTACATCCTGTGTCGACTCCTATAGGTCAATCTTTTTCTTAAACTATTATCATTTATGTAAGGAGTCTTAAAGAATTGTTTCTATTTTAATTAATTACTTTAATTACTATTATAATGTAAGAAGAATTAGCTTTCGAACAACAATGTAAATAGTACCTATCGAAGTAATTAAATGATGTAAAATTATTTTTCAGTTTATCGAGATTATCATCACTTATTTACTAATCGTCATTGAATATAAACCGGAAAAAGTCGATTATTCGTACTGAATAATTTATCGGGAATATAACTAAATATTTTGAGTTAACACAAAGTTTTTTTACAATTAATATAATTTTATATTGTGTGTTGTCAATAACTGTTTTTGTAAACATTGATAGTTTATTAGATATATATTAAGAGAAACGAAACTTATAAAATCTTAAATGGTGATTGGATATTAAAATTTTTTTAATTTTTACGAAATGTTTTCTGTTTACAAATATTAAGTACAAATATGAGTCACTGATTCAAAAATCAACTCTACGCTATTCATAGAAAAATTAACAGCCTTGACCGCCCCGCAGAGACCACTTTCGCTGCAAACTTTTTTTAGAACAAGATTAGAAATTGGGGTATTCTTTGAGATTTCAAGAAACTTTCATAAATTAAAATTGGTCCGATACGGAATATAGGAGATAATAATTTAAGCTAAAATTAATACGAGAAGTCTTTTGATATTTTAAAATATTAATTATTAAAAAAATTATTATTAAAGAAAATTATAGTTTAATGTATTTTTTTTATTCTTATTAAATTTTATTTTCTTATTAAATTGCTTTTTCCAAAAAATATTGCTAAAATAAATATTAGTTAATGATTTCTTATGATTTCTTATGATTTCTTTTAATTTCTTTAATTCATAAATTCGATATTTTCGAAGACACGATTTAAGAAATAACAGATACGTTTTAGGCGACAGATTTTCTGAATCATATCTTTTGCATATTTTTTACAAAATACACTGGAACTTCGTAATAGAGACTCTGTATCTTATAATGCGATAACCCCCACTTCGCTCTCAAACTGTGAAAATCATAAAATGTGCCAAACGCGATTGTATCTTCACATACTATGCATGTGCGTCGTGTGTGATGCAGACGCATTTAGAAGGGGTTTTTCGAGCTATTTCGAGATAACTTAGAAAAAAGTTTCAGTAAGTTCTGCGCGACGAATTTGTGACGATATTGAAGCAAAGATAGAGCTAATCGTTAACGCGTCTGGACCTGCTGTCAACGGATCCAAAACTTGACGTCTTTTGAAACTCGTGGTACTGCGACTCAATACTTGAGTCGAAAATTCATAGGCCGTTAAAGAAGAAGAAGCAAAGATAGAGACTGAGAGAATTCGAAAAGGAAAACAGTCGGGTGATAGAGTTGGAGAGAGATAATTAGACCCCGCGGCTGATTTCGGGGATTTGGTCAGTATAGAGGGGATGATCGTGAGGTTCGGTTCCACGAAACGAGAGGAGAGAAGACAGAGAGACCGCGACCAGTCTTCTAAGTAGATATTAATATTAAGATTCTGATAATCGAGATTCGGCTGCAATTTGAAGGACTGTGACAGGAAGAAGCGTAGCTTCGAGGCCGTTCCAGAAAGATTTGGCGGATCCCTGAACCTTTTTCTTCATCTCTCAGGTTTATTTACTGCACTTATAATTGCGCGTGTAAAATTTATATCTATTCGAGAAGTGTTCCGACACGTCGGTTGACACAAAGCATTTTCGATAAGCGACTCAAAGATAGCGAATTAGAGCTTGCTATAATGAAAGAAACGTGTGGCTATTTCCATCATTTGTATATACATATATATATATATTTTTTTTTCTTTTCATCATTTGTATAAATATACACAAATGATGGAAATAGCCGCACATTCCTTTCATTATAACAAGCTCTAATTCGTTATCTTCTAATCGCTTTCATATCGTTATCCCTTAGAACTGTTACAAACTTTAATGCAGTCGGTAATAATATTCGTTTGCATCACGTTGATTAGAAAGAAGATACAAAGTGAAAATGGAGCAAAATGTCGAAGATCAAGTTGAAGACTTTTGGCCCTCGATAGAGCACATCTTACGTCCAATAACGTACATCTCCTGGCTCATGGGCGTCGGCATTGCACATCCGCGAAAGTATCCCAAGGCTGTAACGATAATAATGCGTATTGTTTACTTATTCATATATTGCATGAACTTGATGTTCGCAATATTTTTTTTTATAAGTGAAAATAATGAATTCAATAAAGTCACGTTAATGATCATCGTAGCCAACGTGAGTACTTATGTGTCGGCGTGTTACTACACTTATTCTGGAATCAGTCAGTACAATAAGTGGCCGGAGTTGATGAAAAAAATGAAGGTGCTCGATCAAAACATCAGGAGACAGATATCCATGAATGACCAGCCACCAAAAAACGTAGAAATGATAATAATGCTCGCAGTTGTCGTTTGCTGTCTAGTGTTCTTAATTATAATCGATCTGTATTTTTACTTGATATATTCAGTATCCTTGTTCTTTGTAATATGGAGCTGGATGTATATCTACATGATATTCCAGTGGATATTAAATAACTTCGTCTTACACAATGTCGTCAATATTCTACATCACAGATTTCAAACGATAAATAGATTGATCGGTCGATTGGGTACCTTACAGGATGCGCAAGAGATAGTGCGCCAGATTAGACGCATTAGAGAATTGCATAAATGTAAGTGTCCGGAAATTGTATCTTTTTGTATTATTGCAATATAAATATAGATGTATGGCTGTAGATTAAGGTGGTTGTATCGCGCTGTGAAATGACTTTCTTAAAATTTCTTTAAAACTTTTACTATGTGAAGATAATAATATTCTCTATACATACGCATAATTTTTAAGAGGGTAACCAGACATGTTCAGAATATAATTACGGTATAAGATAAAGTGGAAGTTAGGACTTTTAACTTTTAACACATGTTTCCTATGCTAGACAATACGTTTTCAATTATAACGCAATAACGGTATTTAAAAATTCGCTCAAAAACTAGAAGATTATAGATAAATATAATATGAAACACCTAAAATAAAGAAAATGAGAGTAATCAGACAATTATTAATTATTAAACTTACGAAAAAATGTTCAGTAGTACAAGATGTATGAAGGGGATGAATTAGAATAATCTAATAACTTTACGCTGTAAACTTCGCCAAACAAATGTGCGCTTGAGAAGTTAAATGGAATAAACAATATTCGTAAAGGCATTTATTTTTCATATTTTACGTTGTCACACTATCGCGTCGTCCCGTATCATACTGAGTGAAATGTTTTGTAAAATGAACCAAAGTTTGGTTGATTAGTGATCAAATGAATTTTATAGTGATAGTTACTAAATATATAGTTTTTTTGACCAAACAATTTGTAGTCTTAACCAAATAATTATTTTCATACAACAAATTACAAAAAGTTTTTAGTTTTTTTGTCAAATGTAACATAGTTTTTGATACCAGTAATTATAAAATTCATTTGATCACTATTCAACCAAACCTTAGTTGATCTTACCAAACGATTTCTCTCAGTGTAAACTATTAGGAATCTATGACTATGAAAAGAAATTCCGATAAGAATTAATAAAGATTTGTAAGAATGCAGACAGATAAGTCGTGAAATACGCTCCTTATAATATTCAATAACGTAATAACTAAGCTTTGTAGTTACTTTACCCTATAATTTTAAACTATGTTTCTTAATAGTCATGTGGTTAGTATAGATTATATTTTGAAATCGTTAGGTTTATGTGTACAAGCTGCAATGACGTCTCCTAACAAAACACAAGTATTCGAGCATGACACTTTAATTAAAATGGTTTAAAAAATTGAAATTTTGGGCACTTTATATTGTTTTAAACATTTTAAATTTATTAAATATTGTTTAAATCTATAAAAGTATGAAAGTATTAGAAGTTGACTCTCAAATTGCATTTACATTTTATCACTTATTTTTACGTTTTCTATAATTTACACTTGATTGACTACTGTAGATAAGCAAAACATGCAAGTTTTTATTACGTCATACTATTTAAATAGTTGTGACATCTTCCTTCATAAGAGAGTATCTTATCCATATATGTTGGGGAAGATATCAGTTTTACAGAACTAATTTTTTTTTCTCAAAAATCTGGAATGTGAAAATTTTAATTATTTTATTTATACGAATAATTACAAGCCTTAAGAACATTATATTAATTTTTCGTCGCTTAATTTCATGACATGATGAAGTTATTCTAGAAGAAAGCTTAAGTGCGAGTGTGTCATCTTCCTCCGACTTATCTTACAGTCCACGCGAAATGTTCGTGACATAAGTAACGTTTTTATCTCATATTTTCGATATACTTAGAGTGTTTTCCTTACTTTTTTATGATAATTACATACATTACATAAATACACTCTATAATAAAATTGTTCAGTGCTAATGAATTTATTAGTTATATATGAAGGGATTATATTTTGGCTGGTACTTGCGTGATAAAACCACCTTAATACAACCTAGAGTTTGCAATGATATTGTAGTCGAATGAAACACAGTCGAATCGTTATTTAGGTAATTGTGAACTCGCCTTCATGATAAATGATATTCACGGTGGTTATCTTCTTATCTGGTTGATAAACTGCTTTTTCAACGGCGTGACTACATTATTCGTCACCTATGTAACTTTCAAACAAGAATTGTACATTCTCATTACGTCCGAATGTTTTCTTTGCATTCAATATGTCATGCCATTCGGTCTAATGTGCTGGATTTGCACGCGCGCAAGTGAAGAATGCCAAAGGACCGGAACATTAATAAATGGATTTGAAGAGAATTTCGAATACACGGACTGTATTAGAAACGAGATCAATAATTTTTCAATTCAGCTGCAACATCATCGAGTAGCATTTACAGCCTGCAATTTCTTCAAAATAAACAATACTCTATTCATTGGTGTGAGTACATACTTAATTTATATATTTTATTATAATTTACGGAGAATTAGCTTTCGAACTGTAGTGTAAATAGTACTTAACGAAGAAATTAAATAATGTAAACTTATTTTTCAGTTCGTCGGGGCTATCACCACTTATTTAGTAATCCTCATTCAATTATAATAATATTACCCATTCACAGATTTGATTTTATGAATGCTTTACCGAACATGTACATTTTGAAGTTCACTAACACAAAGTTTTTTTATAATAATTTAGTGTTATGAATTGATAATTATTGTTTTTTAAACATAGAAAGTTAATAATAATAACTCAAAGAAAATAAAAGAAAATAAAAGAAACGGATCTTATAAAGTCTACAAAGTACTAGCGATTGTATTATATATATTAAAATTTTTGTATCTTTGATGCTTGGATTGAAACAAAAAGAATAGCATATAAAAGGTGGTAAATGCAAGTGGAGTGCTGAAAGAGCATAACATTGTCCGACAAAAGATTTGAAAAGATATTAAAAAGTATTTGATTAAAAAATACAGAGAAGAATTGTGAGTTTGAAGAACTATTGATATGTATCCGCCTAAACGATCCAGGTGTCCTGTACATGTAATGTCTGAGTATTCTTTGTGACATATGTATGTACACTTATGGAAGTATGTGCCTGCGTGTGTCCGAACATCTATAAGCAATGTCGCACGCTTGGCTTTAAGAATCGTGGCGATGTAATTGTTACATATTAATGTGTGCAAAGATTAATTAATAAAATTAACTTAAGATAGTATGTGAAAACCTTTTTGTCACCGCCATGAGTACTCGCGTCCATCATTTTTCATTTATTTAAGGACCCAGATAGCAAGTTTCCGGCATATTGCTATCAATTTGATAAAAGTTCATTGCCAAGTTGTTATCTTTATTGAGGTAATTTCGCTGTTCCGCTTTGTTTATGATTGTGCCAGAAACGCATGTCACATATGCGACTTTATAATAAGTTGTTGAAAATTTTATATTAATAAGTTACATATGCTATTATCTTGCAGTTGTCTAGGAAACAGTTTCTTTCGTGTTGCCTTCAGATTGCTCTATACAAAGGAATTGGCGCTTCCATTATAGCAACGTGATTGCAACCGAAGGAAAATTTGTAGTAGTAAGTATTTCTCTTTTTGTGCTACGAATGCATTGCTATCTGGGAAAGTAAAAAATCTCTAAAAATTCATAAACATACTTTTTCGAGTTTCTTGTGTTTTCAGTTTGGGAAAATAACAAATGTATGTTAATAACGACTTCTTAAATTTAAATACAATTGTAAGAAGGAACTTATTAAGTCAATTAATGCCGAGTGCATGTGCTAATACTAGAAGAGAAGGGGGCATTATACCTATTGTGGATATTACGGCTACCCCTATTATCTCCGTTATTAGGTGACGAATTTTAACGATTGCTTATGGAATTATTCATTTAGTAGTCTGTCGTTTTTTAATGGCGCTAATATGCCAATGCACAATAACAGACAATTGTTATACGGCATTTTTACTGCAAAATTTTACTTATAAGCACTTCGAAACTTTTTCAAGATACACTTTAGCATTTAATTACACATACTTCCTAATTGTTTTTAATCTTGAGCGTATTATCACAAATGTATGTACACTCGAGTGTTTTTTTTGTTATTTAACTTTTATTCGACTGTACACATTTCGAATTATGCAAAGTTAAACAATAACATGGAATTTTGTTAATATGGCTTTTTAAGCTGGTTTTTTTGAATCAAACTTTTTATATCAAAATATTTCTTCGATAAATCGATTGTTAATCTAGAGGGCTGCATTCAGAAACATTAGAGATACCATTTTAACTTTGTTGTTTAATTTTGAATAATGTTAAACTTAGTCTTCCGTCAATTCGAGTATCTACAATATTTCTATATAAATAGTGTGAAAAGATACTGTTGTCTTACTCTCAAATAAACTTTAAAATGTACGCATTAAAATTGATCTTCTATTTCATTGGACTCATATGGCATTTTCAAATAGTCAGTACAAAAACATGTTGTCATCTAACTGTAGAATAAACTGCTATAAAAATATACTGTCTTTCAGAGTAAACAGTATGTTTTCTCACCTACTATTTAGAGACTATTATATTTTTGAAGGCCAACTGGACAGAATATCAATTTTAATAAGCTACGAAGTTTAATTGTATTTTCAACTTTTCTATCAGTTAAATAATTTAGATAATTTAGAAGATATAGTATTATAGTTATCATGATATCTTATATGTAGCGATACACTGGTGATAATCTAATAATAAAGTCAAAATTTGTGATTGCGTATTGTTGTTGATCATTATTGATAATATTAGCAAATACACCCAGTCTGGCTGATATATTCCTTCTTTTTTAAAAATGTAATATAATTTAATTATATTAGCGAAGATTAATCACATGTAAATTTGGGTAAAAAGTTATTTGACTTAAAAAGTTATAACTTTTAATAATGAATGTACATGAAATGTTTATGAATAAAGATTTAAAAAAAAGTTCAGGAATTTCAAATTCTTTGAAAAATAAAATTATTCGGCTACATAAAAATGAATGCTTTTCAATAAGGCCCAAACAGGAAAAATCAAATATCGTAAAAAATAAGTAAAAAAAAAATAATCTTTTTATATTCTGATGCAAAAATAATGTCCTTTCAAAGAATGATCTCAACGTTGTTTCGCTCGCATGTGATGCGTCTCAGTTTTGCTCTTAAAATCTAGTCTTTTTAAATAAATAATTTTGAGAGGAAAACAATAAAATAAAACAAATATTCAGACATTAATTTAAAATGTAAAAAAAAATACTTTTATAATATTTTTACAAATTGTTCACTGTTCACAAGAACAAATATTAAGTACACGTATGGATCACTGATGTTCGAAAAACCGACGCTATGCTGTTCATAGAAAAATTAGTGGCCTTGACCGCTTCACAGTACAGAGATATTTTCCGCTGCAAACTTTTTTTAGCAAGAGATAAGGAGTTGGGGAATTCTTTGAGATTTTGAGAAATTCTATACATAGATATCTATAAGAATGCATTCGATGATTTCAGGATAAAATTAATTTAAGTACATTTAATAATATTTTCAAAAATTAATTTTTAAAAAATTATAGCTTGTAGTATATTCTTTTTTTTCTCATTGAATTTATTTCCCTTTAATGCATAACGTACATATTGTTATTCAACATAGACACCGTGAAAAGATGGTATCTTTAGATAAGAAATATAAAAAATTGTTTCTAATTTACAAAATATTAATAAACAAATGATACAAAATAATTAAATAACCCTCGCTCTATTTTCAAGTTGTGAAAATCATGAAACGCACCGAACGCGGGTGTATCATTATCTTTACATACGCACATGCATCGATGCAATGGAAACGCATGTAGAAAAGTTTCTTTGATCTATTTCGAGGTTAAATAGAAAACGGTTCAGTGAATTTTGCGTTGCGAGCAGCATTAATACAGTCAGTAGCGTATTCGCTTACGTCGATTAGCAAGAAGCTACGAGATCAAAATGAAACACCCTATGCACGTGCAAGTTGAAGACAATTCGCCCTCGATAGAGCACATCTTATGTCCAATATCGCACATCTCCTGATTCATGGGTGTCCGCATTGCACGTCCGCAAAAGTGTTCCAAGGCTGTAATGATAATCATACATGTTGTTTACATGGTGATGCATTTCATTAACTCGGCGCACTTTATAGTTATGATCAGAAACAGCAACCTCTCCTTTTATAAGAAAGTATTCGAAGATAAAATCTGGTTAACTCGCATCATGAACCATGTGATTACTTATGTGTCGGTAAATCACTACCTTTATTATGGAATTAGTTAGTACAACAAGTTGTCGGAGCTGATGAACAGAATATAAAGAAATTCGATCAAGAGATTAGGAGGAAATATCCATGGATGATCGCTCATAAGAAACGTAGTAATAGTAGTTGTTATTTTTGCAGCTTTCGCTTGCTGTCCTTTGTTCCTGATAGTATACTACATACATTTTGACGAAATGTTACTCATGTCGCTCTTTCTGGCTTATTACGCGATAGTCCAATCGTTAGTCCACAACTTTGTTTTTGACGTTATCGTCTATGTGTCGTATTGTAGCTTCCAAACCATAAATAAATTGATAAGTGAGTTGGATAAATTATGCAATTATGTGCCATCGTGTTTAAAATTAGAGTCAGAGAATTGCATAATGGTAAGTTTCTCTAAAAATTATATCTTTTGCATTATTGCAACATAAGTATAAATGTATGGTTGTAAACGTAGTTTAAGGTGGTTGTATCGAAAAATGAGACCTTCTTTATTAAGATTTGTTTGAAACTTTTTTTATTAAAGATAATAATATTCTCCATACTTCCGCATAATTTTTAAAGGGGCAAGCAGACATATTCGAAAGATAGTTGCGGTATAAGATAAAGTAAAAGCTAATACTTTTAACATGTGTTTCCTACACTGAAAACATGACTACCAAATCAACAATTCATTGTTTCATACAATATATAAGCAAGAATATAAAATCTTCTTGGAAGAATTTGATAATCTTGATCAGACATAATATTTGCTTACTAATAGAAAAAAATTTCTTTATGTTAGCAAATTATCTCTTTGAGATTATAAATACTTCCAAGGAGATTTTATATTCTTGTTTATATGTATATGAAATAATAAATTGTTGATTTGATACTAATTTTTTTTGTGTATGCTAGACACGTAGCGACATTTTCAATTATAGCGCAAAAACGGTATTTACAAATTCGCTCAAAAAACTACAGGACTATAGATAAATATAACATAAAACACCTAAAATAAAGAAAAGGGGGAGAAACCAGACAAATATTAATTATAAAGCTTTAGAATGGAATTTTCTATAGTACAAAATATATGAAGGGGATGCATTAGAATGATCTGGCAACTTTTCGCAGTAAACTTCGGCAATAAAATGTAAGTTTGAGAGGTCAATAAACAATATTCGTAAGGGTTTATTTTTCATATTTTATGTTGGCACATCATCGCGTGGTCCGGTATCGTTGTATGAACGTGTATGTATCTAACACCATGTGTCTGTATGTGATTCCTTAGATATAAGGTAAGTCGAGAGAAAATTCCAATTGCGGGAAGAATTTACTTTGATTATAATTTTTTCACAAATTATAGATTAGTTAATTTGATCGTGCATAAGTGTGCATTTAACTGTTAGAAAGTTATTACTATGAATTCTGATAATAATAATAAGAATCAGTAAAGATTTGTAAAAATACAGAAAGATAAATTGTGAAATACGCTCCTTATAATATTTAATAACATAATAAGTAAACTCTGTGGTTTGATGGTTATTTTAAAACCAGTTAACTGGTACAAAGTTTTGAACCATGTTCCTTGACAGTCATGTAGTTAGAAAAGATTTTGTGAAATCGTAAGGTACATGTGCATGTATTATACAAGCTACAATGACATCTAATACTTTGGATAAGATGCCAGTTTATGTAAAACATAAGTATTCGAGCTTGACACTTTTATAAAATAGTTTAAAAAATTAAAATTTTGGGCACTTTATATAATTCTAATCATTTTTAATTTGTTAAATGCTATTTAAACCTATAAAGTATGAAAATTTTAGAAGTTACTCTCCAAATTGCTCATTTACATTTTATCATTTATTTTTGTGCTTTTAAAATTTAAACTTAATTGTCTATTCTAGATAAGCAAAACGTGCAAATTTCTATTACGTCATACTATTTAAATTGTTATAACATCTTTCTCCATAGCAGGTAGCATCTTACCCACATATATTAGAAAAGATATCCTTAGAGTATTTTCCTTATTTTTTTATGATAATTGCATAAATAAATTACATATATACATTCTTAATAAAATTGGGTAAATATATAAATAGGGGAGGTAGCCCCGATAATCTGGAACTTGACATATGTTGTCAAAGTCATGGCCCTGAGTAACCTCCAACAAGTTTTAGCCGTCGCTCGCCCTTCGTTAAAATGTTAACAACAAAGAAAGTTTCTAAAGACTAAAATTGATAGAAATTTCGTTTTATGAAACTTTTTATGATTATAACTTTTTAACGAAGAGCGAGCGACGGCTAAAACATGTTGGAGGTTACTCAGGGCCATGAACTTGATAACATATGTCAAGGTCAAGGTCATCAGGGCTGCCTCCTCTATTCGGCATATTTACCAACCACTTCAGTACAACCTAGATATTGTAATAATGTTGTTGTCGAATGAAAAAGAGTCGAATCGTTTTAAGTGTTTGTGAACTCGTCAACATGATAAACGATATTTACGGCGTTTATCTTCTTGTCTGGCCAATGGCTTTATCACGGTAATGACTACATCATTGCAACAGCAAGTCTTCTTTGCATGTCATGCAGTTCGGTCTAATGTGCTGGATTTGCACGCTCGCAAGTGAAGAATGCCAAAGGACCGGAACATTAATATGTGGATTTGTACTGAATTCCAAATACATGGACGAAGACTGTGTTAGAAACGAGATCAATAATTTTTCAATTCACATGCAACAGCATCGAGTAACATTTACAGCCTGCAATTTCTTCGAAATAAACAATGCTCTATTCAGTTGTGTGAGTACATACTTAATTTATTTACTTCATTATAAATTACGGAGAATTAGTTTTCGAACTGTAGTGTAAATAGTACCTAACAAAATAATTAAATGATGTAAACTTATTTTTCAG
>QKQZ01014758.1:0-10729 GCA_003595255.1 Solenopsis fugax
GCGCTGTCCCTGCGCACGAGATATAGTTCGGAGCCTTTTTCTTTCTTTGATCGCGCTATTCTCTTTTAAGTCGCGCCGAGAAAAATACGTGACAGTATATAATGTGCTGCTTCAATGTTTAATTAAAAAAATAAAAGAACTGCCTTTAATATTAAATGACTTAGAAAAAGTCAACATATTCATATCTAACAATAAACCTAAAGAGTATATTAAAATATCTTGTGATTAAAAAATTTTTTTTTTTTTTTCATTACCTCGTAAAATTTTCGTTGCTTAACACGTTATTGTTTCACATTTTAAAGTGATCAAAATTTACAGAATTTTCAACAATAATAAAAATCATAATTAATATTTTTACGATAGTTAAATAAAAATATATAATGAAGAAATTTTCCTGTCGTTGTCATGTTTCTTTTTGTTGTCATTTTAATCTTAAATTTAAATCTTAAGATATTCTGATGAAACAAAAACCGTTTAATGTACCTGTATGTCAGGTATACTGGCAGCTTCTTCGGAAAAATGTCGTCTGTCTGGTTTGGGACTGTGTTGATGTGGCAACTTAAAAGAGAATTTCCTACGTCTTGAAGGACTGGCAGGTGTACGGGGTGACTCCGGTGGATGTTCAAGATCTGTCATGGAACGCGCTGTCAATTCCTGTGCCATAGCAATAGCTGAGTAGAGAGTTTTCTGATCGGCGGCTGAGATAGGCTTCACCTAGACAAGATAAACGTTTACCATCTCCGCCCTATCAACATCGTGAATTAACATTTTCCTTTTGTTTACATTTTCTTGCAAACATTTTGTAAAAGTTTGTTAATTATATTATTAAGTATATTAAAAGCATATATTAAAATGGTATATATATATATATATATTTTTTGCCTTTCGGTTCTTCTTAACACATTAAAAATAAATGAAAAGAATGTCAAAAAGAGCCGCAAATAATAATAACAGGAAAATAGTAACATTAGATAATATGTAAATTTATTATCATAAAAAATAAAAAAAATTACTGTACATTTATTGGACTCACGGTGGCTTTCTTCTTGTTACATTGTTTTGCTTGCATTTCCCTCAGTTCGTTTCTTGCGTTACTCGATTCATGTTCGGTGGATAAAGGATGACCAGGTGGCGGAGGAGGAGGGGAAGAACCTATAAAAACGTAATATATGTCAAAAATATTATATAAGGTGATTCATCATAATCACCTAAAATATTATCTTAAGTAATTACTTTTCAGAAAAAACTGCATTTATTTAGTTTAAAAATAATAATAAAAAAATAGGCTGATAGAGTAATTTAAAAAAATTTAAATTGAATTACAAATGTACTTTTATTTTTTCTTTACAATGAAGCTATTCATTATTTGTTAAAATCTTCATTGTTCATTTTCATAAAATCTAATATTCAAGGATGCTAAAAGATTTACGGATTTTCTCTGTCTTGATTCATCGTTATGCCAACATTTTGTGAACATTGCAGTTTACTTCATCAGGGCGAGAAATAGCCTAATACTGAGCTGCTTCTCTGAAGAAATTATACGCTGGTTCAGAGGTAAAAAGAGGAAAAAGAGTTGAGGGAAAGAGAACAGAGATACCTCTGAACCCCCCAGACGGAAGACAGGAGAATTGCCAGTTAACATTTTGCAGCATCAATGTCTACAAGACATCTAAAAGACATCTAAAAAGAAGTTGTCTAAAAGACATTTTTAAAAGATATCTAACAGACATCTTGAAAAAGATCCAGAAAAAGACATCTACAAGACAGCTAAAAGATATTTAATACAAAGTATCTTAAAGACATTTCATAAAAGACATCTTCCATACATCTCTAAAAGATGTTTAAAAGATATTTACAAGACATGTTTAGTCTGCAGCCAATCACAGCGCTTCCGGTCTACAATTGGTGTAATAAGCTTTTAGCCGTAAGAAATAGACCAATTACAGTCGAATGTGAGGAGAATAATCGACTACGGTTGATCAATTTCTTACAGCTTAAGGCTAACTGCACTTATTGTAGACCGGATTTATGATCTTTCTTAAGTCCCGATCTACAATATGTGTTATAAGCCTTTCAGTATTATTATTAAAAGGGGGCGGTCCTCGTTGCTGAAGATCCGTCTATGGCACTCAGACTGCAGTCTATTGTGCCTCCCTCTAATAATACTTAAAGGTACGAATTAAAAATTCGTATATGCGGGATGTCTAGAATCAAACTCGCGACCTGATACTAACGAGTCCGATGCTCTACACTCCCGTCGTAAGTCTTAAGCTGTAAGAAATTGGCCAACCATAGTCGATTATTCTTCTCGCATTCAACTGTAATTGGTCAATTTCTTATAGCTTTAAGCTTACTACATCTATTGTAGATCGAGACTAATGTGCGCAGAAAATCTTAAACTGTAAAAAATCGATTAATCATAGCCATGTGCGACGAAAATTATCAACTGTAATTGGTTAATTTCTTACGGCTTAAGGTTTACTGCACGCATTGTAGATAGACCATTAAACGCCTTAAAGACATCCTTTAGATTTCTTTAAGATATTATAAAGAGGTATTTATGTCTTTACAATATTTTAAGCAGTGATATTATAAGAAGTCTAAAGGATAGACCTCTTTAAGATATCGTAAAGAATTATCTACGTCTTTACGATATCTTAAGCCGTGATATCTTAAAGAGGTCTAAAAAATATCTTCAAGATGCCTTTTAGATATCTCAAGATGTTAAAAAGATGTGTAAAAGTGCTGCGTAAGACTTCTAAAAAAAACGTCTAAAAAATATCTTTCTGACAGTTATTGAAATATCTTGTAAGACATGCAAGAAATCTTTTAAACGTCTACTCCAGGGAGAAATGGTAAGTCGGATTGACATCAATTTGACGTCGATGGCGTTGATAACTGTTCAAAATCAAGAAATATCAATCAGATCGATGTCGATCAGATGTTAACTTTTCCAAGTCGAGAAATATCAATCAGATCGACGTCAATCAGACGTCGACAGCATTTACAATTTTTGATAGATATAATTAATAAACCCCGATAAAAAATTCAACAGTTGCATAAAAAAGTAAATTGATTAAAAGATGCATTAAGAGATTAAATTAAGTTAAATTAAAAGTTCATTTTTAAAAGTAATATTAGTATTAATTGTTCTAAATTAGAATGTAATTTTTAAAAATTAGATTTTCAAAATTATAAAATGAAATTCAAAATCATTCTAAATACCAATACAATAAGAAAACATATGAACATATTTTATATATAATTATATACAATTTTTACATGAAAATTTTTTACCGATAATAAAAATTTAAAATTTAATTACATATAAAACAGAAAATTAAATTATTATATTTAATTTAATTGTATGTATAGAGAAACCTATTTACGTAATAACATGATTTAAATTACACAGGTCTACAAATTAAAGGGTATTTAATATCACATGAAACTTTATATTGATTTCCGAAAGAATTTGGTGCGCTGAATCCAAATCTGGCCTCAGAATGGCGCCATCACGTTAGGACTTTGATATTCTAACCTAAAAATGCAAAAATGGCTGTTTTAGAGCATTATTGAAGTTCACTCCTGGTTGCAGAGAATTTTACCGACAAAAACTAAACAAAGTACCGTAAAGTACGAGTCTTGCCCTTTAATTTCCATTTTGAAACGTCCAAATAGGATTTTTTTTCACCGAGATATAGAAGATTTAAGTTTTTACTGCATACAGAAAATCAAATAAAGCGATGATGTTTATTTGAAATACCTTAACCCTTTTGGTTTTGAGCAATATTGGAAAAGAGTTCGTAGTTCAAAGGGTCCCGAGGGTCGCTGCTCACGAATCTGAACTCAGATTTCCAAAATTCAATTCCAATATATTGGATCCGCCATCTTGAATACAGTAAAAACTTAAATCTGCTGTATCTCGGTGAAAAAATTCTATTTGGACGTTTCAAAATGGAAATTAAAGGGCAAAACTCGTACTTTACGGTACTTTGTTTAGTTTTTGTCGGTAAAATTCTCTGCAACCAGGAGTGAACTCCAATAATACCCTAAAACAGCCATTTTTGCACTTTTAGGTTAAAATATCTCAAAATCCTGACGTGATGGCGCCATTCTGAGACCAGATTTGAATTCAGCACATCGAATTCCTTCGGGTAAACTTCTTACATCTTTTGTGATAAAAACCTGCGTTATTTATAGCGTATTCGATTTGTTAAACTTGACCCGACTCCATGTCGATGGTCTGTTTCTTTTAGCTACAAAAGAAGAGATAAATTGTGCAAAAAATGCAGCTAAAAAGAACAGACCATTTAATGCGCGACCGTTCCACTGAGCGGCGCTAATGATGCGTCCATTAGAGTGGGTATAACCTATAACCACTCTAGTCCATTATTGTGAACACATGTATCACTTCAATTCTATCAACGTCCTGCAATGTTATTTTTACTTCCTGCAACGTCTTGTGTAACAGTGTGACCGAGTGCGACTAGTGCGAGTTGTGCAATGAAAAATTGTTCATCAAAAATGAATAAAAGCCCACAGGTAAGTGTTCCATAATGTGATTTTTTTTTATTTATTTATTTTGCTTACTATTTGAGAGTTTTGTGTTCTCGATCGAGAAGAGTCTACTTCATAAATAAGCATTGGGCTATAATTTTTATATAGTTTATAATTTAATAAATTGTTTTTACTTAATTAAAAATATATGCCTTTATATGTGTTCTTATAACTTTATTGTACAGGTAATAACATTTAACCTGTATAATGAGGTTATGATCACTAATTACACTGATATAAATATTATTATGCTTCTCGCCTTTGGTATTATTTGTTTAAAATTTTCATAGTATTAAAATTTATATATTATTGTGAATGCAACATGCACAACATGTATTAACGTTATTAATTTACTATTAAAAATTTTTACGAGTCTAAAAATTTCTAACTTTATATTACGCGACCTGAAAAACATGCGTTTTTTCGGCTTTCTCTCGTTCTTTGAATATACAGGGTGTAACTAAATTATCGGACCTGGAGTATAAGCCAAATTTGTGAGCGTTTATTCAACCGCGGCACAATCTTCGTCGCGTACTCGTGACGTTATTACTCCGAAAGAGTTTCCTTGACTCGAAGCGTGACGATATTACAAGAGTTGGGCGCCAGGCACGAGTGAGCGTGCCACTCTTACGAGAACGAAACGGACTCTAAGTTTTAGCTATTCGTAATTGTCACGGGCAACAACGGGCTCTCTTAACCGATTAGCTCAGCCACGGCATTGGCAGAGGGGGAGGTTCGGTGCGGACGGTGGAACGGGAGAGAGCGAGGGTATACCATGAGATAGAGGACATGAATCCAAGTCGAAAAGTCCTGAGTCATTTTTGATCTGAGCCTTCTGTTCAATGTTATACGATGTTAAAGTTAGCGAATCAGCGCCCGTCTATAGAAGGAAAGCAGGGACCGCGCTCCGGCCGTCTATTGTACGTTCCTGCTTTCCTTCTATAGATGGGCGCTGATTCGCTAACTTTAACATCGTATAACATCGAACAGAAGGCTTAGATCAAAAAATTGACTCAGGGCTTTTCGACTTGGATTCATGTCCTCTATCTCATGGTATACTCCAGGTCCGATCTTTTAGTTACATCCTGTATGTACATGTATATTGCATGTACCATCATTTTTTTAAAACTATATAGGTTTTCTTTACACCAATTTATTCATTTCATTATTTTGCATAAAAGTATTAAAGTTACAAAAATGATTAATTGACGAGACATTTCATACCAAAATATGTTACAATTACGTATAAAATATCTCGTGAACTATACAGGATCTGACAAATGTGTATTGAATCAAATGGAAGACACTTCGAATATTTGTTGTAATTAAAAATTGAAAATAAATAAGAATAAATGTTACTTTTTTATTTCCCCTATTAATAAACATTTTCAGTTATATCTCAGTAACAATGAATTTGTGGACATATGTTCAAATCAAATGAACTTATTTTCATGTTTCAGTGTAGGGAGCTCGGTTTCAAAGTTTGTTACCTCATTTTACATCTTGTATATTGAATATGTTGACTCTATATAATTATCTACTTCAATACTTTTATTATATGTACAGAATAATTAGAAAAATCATTTATGTAAAAAAATCACATAAATGCATTAAATCGATGTTTATTATTAAATGAATTTTTTTTAATTGATTTTATCATTATCTCCCTTAAGACTATACAACTTTTGAAACATTTTTCTAGGAATACGTTTCTTTCAGGATATTTGCTGTGGATTCAAGTTTCCGAGAAAATTGAGATTAAATGCTAAAATATGATGTAAGAAGAAAGGTGAAACAGTGTGCATTGTCGACGGCTCGATGTAAGAGCCATTGAAATTTGAGTCCAAATACACCCACACAATTTGAATACGAAACAATCACATGTGGATACAGGAAATTCTATTTTAATTGTCATATTAAAATAGAATTTCCTGTATATGTAGGGGAGACCGGGGCAATTCGTTACGTTCTTTTTCTTTTGCGTCTCCTGAGTCCTGCATTCATTTAAAAAAAAGTTGGTTTGAAAGGTTGAACCTTCCACTTCACAATACCGTTATAGATAAAACACAGAAATGTACTTGCTTTGAACTACATATAAAAATGTCGACCAGTGCCAAATATTTCGAATAACCCCAAGCCCGGGGTTATTCGAAATCAGTCCGGGAATATTCTGAAATGTGTTTTAAGATGAAAAAGCTGTTGTTAAGACTTTGTTTTATAAAAATAAAAATATATAGTATTACAAAGAAATGTTACATACAAAAAAATACAAACGTACAACAGAGAGTGTGACAGATTTCCTAACCCTATAAGAGTCATTCTTTAACTCTTTATAACTTTTTACCTGCTTAAGGGCGACGATTTTTCATTCATATTCATGTTCTATGTATTAAAATACACAATATTACCAAGTTTGAACTAAATCAATGAAGAACTGCTGTTTCCTTCAGTTTACTTCGATGCTTAACGCATTAACGTACGTAACGTAGGTTAGGGTTACCCATGAGGCGCTGCAATCAGTATTACCGAATAACCCGTGTTCGGTATAACGAATAGCCCCAACATCAACTGTGGGTATTTTTGCGTATGATCGACAAAAATAGACATCACACAACAAAAAGTAAACACGAAATGTTTCAAATACATTCAACTGGACACGATACATTCAGAGTTTTCAAAAAGAATCTTATTTATCTTATTTAAATTTTGAAGAAATGCTCATTGTCAGAAATTACTTCGACTGTCGCAAAACACATTTTTTACTGTCACGACTTCAATAAGACGTCGTCGCCAACGAAACTTTATTAGCAACGTCATTACATTAGGACGCGTTTACAGTATTTAAAGTAAATTTTTAACATATACCCATACAAAGATATTTCTATTTTTACGAATTACTCCTCCCCCTAATGAATTGCCCCTATCTCCTCTATATATAAAATGAAAAAGAAAAGCAAACTTCTGATAAGCTTTCATGTAACAAATCTACATAAAGAAAATAACTCTTGTTCACTAGATCTTAATATTGAATGTGTCCGAGAAAGTTTGGTTCAGTGGGTCTTGATATTTAATATTTTAATTTCTAAAATTTTAAGTAGTGCTCCGTAAGTTCGAGGGAATTAGATTTATGAATAGCAATAATTATAATATGTATTTGATGTAATAAACAAGTGCAAAACAAATGTTTTTATAAGAATTTCAAGAATGTGAAATAAGAAAAAGAAACTATAAAATGTCTTTATGAAACTAAATAACGTCTTTATGAAAATGCATTTCCATTTGGGTTTAAATTCTTTAATGGCTCGTGCCCACAGGACGACAATCAAAGTTGGATAGAGTTTATCTTCTTCCGCGCGGCAGAAGATATGATTGGCTACAGCACCAACTTTTGCCGCACGGCAAGCTTTTCCGCGTCCTGTGGTCACGAGGCATGACACAAAGTATGCAAAAAAAGAAAAATAAATAAAGAGGATAAAAGACGATTTCATGCTAATAATAAAAAATCTTTTTAACTCTGTGATATACATTTGAAAAAAAAAAATAATAAGAATTGAACTAATTACTTTTCTAAATATTAATATAATAAAATATAAACTAATAAGGGAAGTATTTCCTTCCAATTTTAATAAGCTCTGGATATGTTAAAATATAAAGAAAAATAAGAGATGTATTTTTTTATAAGTGTTAACTACTATAAACTATAAGAAATAAAAAAAATTTTTTAATACTGGAATAGAACAAAACGCTTTGTACTATTTATTCTCTAACAATGTACATTTTCAATGATAATATATACGTACATATAGTTAAGAAATTATCATTATATTAAAAAAAAGGGAAAGAAATTGTGTGTGCGTGCGTATGTGTAAATTTTTCTTTACACGTTATCTTAGCAAATTTCGTAAGATGTATTATATGAAAAGTAATTAAATTTAATAACAATTTATACAAAAATATAATAGATCTTTTCTTAGGGCATGAATAAGCAAAATGTTTTTCTATGAACTTTTAATCGATGAAAAATTCAGTGACGAAATTGGCCTATTACTTCAAGTTTTCGAGAAAATTGAGATTAAATGCCAAAATATAATGTAAGAAGAAAGGTGAAACAGTGTGCATTGTCGACGGCTCGATGTAAGAGCCAATGAAATTTGGGTCCACATACACCCACGCAATTTGAATACGAAACAATCACATGTGGTTAGTGGTTACACGTATTTAAAATGCAGATGTTTTTAGAAAAAATAAAAATAAAAATGTAAAAATACTTGGAATAATACAAAGTCCCAACCTCACCTTCACATTCTTTTTTTAGTAGCTCTTGGATGAATCGCATATATCGGTACTTTCACGTTTAATTGTACGACCGCAGCCATATTGAATTCCAGCATTTGGACCCATTTCTGAATGGTCGAGACATATGGTTTACTGCGCATACGGCTACTTGTTATACCTTTCTTCTTACATTATGGTACCAAAATATGGCATTTTTGTCATATTTATCATATTCTTGCGACTAAAATAAATTTTTAAAAATAATTTTTTAATTTTATTTACACTATTTTAAAATATTATCTTTTATTTATAATATGAACAATAATTAATAACGGAACCTAGACCGCGATTTGTATACACATAATACAATTAAAAACGAGATAAACCTATATGTGGTCGTAACAGGCTCTTGGCGTTGAAGAAATGTTTCTTGTGTGATTTTACATACAATTTGTAATTTTTTTCATTTTAAAAATGGTAATAATGCTTTCTTAAGTCTCGAACATTAAAACTCATTGTTGAATTAAATATTTGGCCATGTATCAATTCATACGTAAAATTATTATGTGGAAACCCATTGAAATCAGTGAATAATTCTTTTCTTACAGAGAAATATCGCTCAACCACATTAAAGATTTACATTAAAGATTTAAATTATTGTTTCAACATTTTATTTTTATTATAACAGAAATTTCAACACTGACAATAAAAGAATATATATACTGAAGATTTATTTAAGCTTCGTTTTTCTTCAATTCACAAATTTTTATCGGTATTTACGTTTCATAAGGCTGTCTTTTGACTGTTCATACTTAAAGGTATCGCTTGCAGTTCCGTTCTCATACAAAGGAACTCTCCACAGACGCACATTATACTTAACGATACGAGATTTAAACACCACCAGCTGAAAGACGTCGGATAAGTTCCGTTGTACGCCCAGCAACAAATCAGATGGATCCAGTGAGCTGTGCACGCAAAGTCCATACATAATTTCGTTCTTTGCACTAGCCACCATAACGCAAATGCACCCACAAAAGCGTTCAAAACAAACATAACAATAACTAATTGTCCTCCAAAATCACGAACATGTATCTCTTTATACTGAAACACGTAATCCAATGATTTTGTCCAGCCTAACATCGACGCGACAATCCAAATCCAGAATCCCAGACAAAGATACATGACAGTTTGCACAGCGATTATCTGGGAAATTATAAGAATGGGATCCCATGTCGTCTTGCGGAATTGTCCAGAGAGATTATTCATCTTCTTGTGCGCTGAGAATGATCTTTATTCGAGAAATAAAAGCTTTCTAAATAGATATACACAAATTTTCATCATTTTAGTTCCTTTAAATCCAGTATCTGTAAATAATAAAGTGACTAAATATATTGTTGATAGAATAAAGGGAATGCAAAAGAATAGTAGCAGTATCTAAACATATAGAGTGAGTGACATAACGTGAAAATAGCTAATGCTCAAAAAATAAACCTTTTACAAAAAAATGTTTAAAAAATATATATATAGTTTGAATGAAGGATAATGGTAAAATCAATTTTTGAAAAAAAATCGATTTTTTACAATTACGTAAAGATCATCACCATTTTTAAAATGGAATTATGATTTTCTATAAGAGCTCTTAAACTAACGGAATTATCCATATTACAAAATTCTCCGAATAGGCTTTACAAAATAGAAAACTTTTTTTACGTATGTTTTTTACATATTTTAAATATGTGGAATAAATTGCAATATTCAGATAATTGGGATATTCAATTTGAAAATGAAAAAAATATCGACATATATAATCATTTTTTAATAATTTTTATTCTTATGCTTAACCCTTAAACACACCGATTTTGTAAAATACGGAAACACATTTGCGGGTCTGAGA
>QKQZ01014769.1:0-17385 GCA_003595255.1 Solenopsis fugax
CTTTCCTCCAACTTATTTTTAATTAATTTTATAAGGAGTCTTTTATATATTTTTAACTATATACATATGTATTATATATATATATATATACATATATGTTAGTGTGTGTGTGTGTGTGTGTATACACATAAAACACACATTCTTTACACATTTTTAACATATTCTTAACTATAAGACAGCCAGCAAGCTTTCTTATTATTTATTTATCTCTGATATTCTTACCTATGTAAATATTATTGCAAATATGACAATAAAAATTCTCTCTTTGTAAAGGTTATAATGAGTACAATGTTTCCATGACTGATGTTTTTTATTAAATAGTTTTCCATATTGAGAATACAGGATAACACATGAATCTAAAAAGAAATATTGTTTGTATATATTTTAAGTAAGCAATTTAAAAACTTATCGTAATAATTTATTCTAATTTTTTTTCTGTTACCTATTTTTTATTCTATCTTATTACAGCCAATACATGTATTTTCTTTAGTAATACTGTTATTGCCAAACTGTTCGCAGTAAAGATTTGTCTCTTCAAAGTTCATTAAATTATCACCAAATATATGAAAATATCGTTTATACCTCAAATTAGAGAGGTATATGGTCTATAATAGTCATATATAAGTCATCTTGGAAAAAGGAGTTCTACGCAGAGTTAATTAAACTTATGTCCTTCTGTTAGCTTTAATTTTTTTTTAATCTTTTGATATGAAAATAATCTATTAATTTTACTCCAACAATCTTTTTCTTAATTTTTTGCTTGCGTAAATAATTTAATATTGTTTATAAATCCTGTCTTTTGAGATACGAGAAGTTTTATAAAATCTTCCTAAATCTATTGATCGATCAATCGCATATTATTGTCACGGACACGTTCGCCGGCAGTGGAGCATGTAACGGTATGGCTCGCCAGGTGTATTACGAACGCGGGATTTTTCCGGAACGTGCCGTATCGCGATACGAATACGTAATCGGCGACCTCGCATTCCAAAATCGGTTTACGCGCCTTCTTCCGAAGGTCCCAATGGGTAAACGTATAGATCTCACTCATCTATCAACACACAAGTTACATGAAAGGATATTTTCTAAACCGCGTAAGATGAATTTAAAAAATTTCTTCCTCTTTGATAGAATCCAAAAAATCTGACGAATCTTGTGCCAATTCTATTACAAATACAGAGATCATGCATGTTTGTGGCGAACAATCAAATCTCTATAGACTGTATAAATTTAATAAGAATATATTTTTTCTTCAGAGTGCTCGTTCAAGAAAAAATATCTAATAAAAAAATAATATTAAAACAATAATACTTATAAATTGCATCATATCTCACAGAACTTCTGCGAATGTAACGATTTCATTTAATTTACTTATTTAATTTAATATTATTAAAAACAAATAATTCCTCCGATAATTCTGCCTGAATTAACGCATCGGAGTTGTGTTACGTCAAAATCGAAGTTTGATCGCCTCGCCGATTTAAAGTGTTTCGTTGAGTTGTCATACTTCACACTGTTCTCTTCTATCTCCTCATTGCTCGTTTCTTCCGGGATGCAGCATCTCTCATCACCGTGACCGTTCCAGTATTTCGGACAGTACGGCGGATAGGAATTGTTGAAGCAGAAGGATCCTCTGGCGTTGGTCGGAGTGTGCTGTCCCATCATCAGGTATTCTCCCGCTCTGGCGGCGATTCTTGGACCCGACGGACATCTTCTGGAGCAGGACTCCGCGATCATGCTCGCGCCATTGTTTACGCTCTGCGCCATGAAGCAGACTGCCCACACGTGGCTGCACAACTGATACATCTCCCGGTCGGCGCAGAAAGGCTGTATTTTCCCGCCGTTCACGCAAAAGTCCACGTGGCCGACACGACCAACCTCGCCGTAGTACCCGGCGTTGGTGTGAATCACTTCGACGAAATCGGCATCTCCGGCGTCCAGACGGTTCACCAGGCCTGGTCGGACAAGCGGACGCGCGGGATCCAAGCCGATTATCCTGTGCACAACGTCGCATAATGCTTTTAATATGTAGTGTGTTAATCTTATTGATTTAAATAATTGAAAACAAATAAAACTATATTTATGTAAATAACACAATTAAATAAAGAAGTGCTCTAAAATAGACTTGAAGAGTTGGATCTTAGTACTTGATAATTATTAAATCAAATTTGTGTCATCCAAAATTAATCAAAGTAATTATCTACATTTTGAACATTATATTTTAAACTGAATATCATAGGTAATATTACGAGGTATATTAAAGAGATTAAAACAACAAGATGAGGGAATGAAGAAAAATTGCATGATAATCGCTTAGAGAATGATGTCGTTTGAAGAAATATCTTATAAGAAAATTATGTGAAGAAATAGTCAGAATGAGCAAAATAGAAGAATATCACAAAAGAGTTAACGTTTTCAGATAACAACATTTTTAATTAAGATCTTTTTTACTTCTGCTATAAATAATCAATTTTAACTGAAACAATTATTTCACATGTACGTAAGAGAATTAATTTAAGAATTTATTTATTAATTTTGTTCCTTTGCTTAAAAATTACAATAATTTCCTTTTGGTGTTTATAAATTAATATATAACATTTTTCACATTCGCTCTGCATTATCTTACTGAATGATCAAACAGTCAAATTATGTCAGAAGTCTCGAGATGTGAAATTACATTAAATTATCAACGTGCCTGTTTACAAAGCATTTACCTGTGCATTCTGAAGAGAAGATAATTAGCCATAATGCCACAAACATGAGCGCCCAAGGAATGCCCGACGCAGGTGGTCCTAGAGATCGGCAGGCCAAGATTTCTTAAAGTCGTCAGAGTGTCGGCGAGACACCTTGCTACCGGTCGTATATTCGCCACCGCGGCCGGATAACACGGTCGGGCACATAATGCACCCCAGTCAACCAAAAACACATTGTAGCTACCGTTTCTCAGGTAAGCATCACGCAATATCGCGATTGGCAACATGTCGTCACCACCTACGGAGATAATATGAAGATTACATTGTGTACATAAAATTATTTAAGGATGTATGATAGTACTTATTTAGTCAAATAACCATCTGTATTTAATAAAAAAGATAATAAAATAATTGTTATTAAATAACACCGTAGATTCTGAACGTAACTATCATATTTAATTTTTAGTTAACTATTCATTTTTAAGTAAATTACTATTTAATTTAGAAGGAATTTATTTATAAAATAAAACATAAAAGCTCTCTTAATTTCAATATCTAAAATCAACCTAAAACGCAAAATTTGTATCAATGTTAATCAATTTAATTGTAATGCTAATAAGCAATGTTTTTATGTCAATAATGCCAATGAGAATCCTCTCCCCTCCTCTGTAAATAATTTGTTACGAAAAATAAAATTTTTCAATTAGGGATCAAAACTGAACTTCTTTACTTTCTTGGACAGGTATCTTATTATTATTAAGTCAATTCGATCATTGAGACTAGAACATTTTAAACACGGTCCCTTTTGGGAAAAAATGTAAAAAGTCCTTGACTAATATTTAGCTTCTAAATTGAGGTAGTATCTGATTCACCGAGATTATTTATCTTCCTTTTATTTTATCTTTAAAGGTGCTTTCTACTTAACGCAATATTCGTGAGCATTTGTTCAATATTTGATAAATAACAAGGATGAAATAATTCCAAGAGCATTGCGAGCATTAAGTGGAACGGATCCTAAATACACAGAAACTCTGCTTGGACCTAATAATAAGTATACACTCTTAATTATCCCGTTGAGTGATATCCCGAACATTTCCCGATTAATCGAAATAAAATTTCAGATTAAGACACAGACTCCGACGGAATCACCTGCATATCCGTGAACTAAGATCACGTTATTCTTGGTGGGTTCATAATCCAATCGCAGCCAGTCGGATTGTTCCAAGGGATCCAACAGCCGTCGCGGTCGGCCTGCCGTATACAGATACACGTGCACATCCGGATCCGGGCAGACATCCCGGTCATTTCCACGCCTCCAGACGCAGTCGTCCTTGTTGTATTCGGCAGCGGCGCCGCTCTCAATCGCATCCCGTATCGGTCCTTCTCTCCTTGTTTCGCGCCACGCGATTATGTCAGTGAAGACCTGTGTAACCAGAAACGACATCACGAGGATCATCATTATGGGCACACGCATCTCGCTGGGATTATCTTCGCGGTTGTCGATGCTTTACGCCCACGTTTCGGGAACTGAGTGACACGGTGGTTCCGCGGTGACTTCGTCGCCGAATCGTTACAATCCGTTTTGTTCTTCGGTCTCCCTTCCTCAAGAACTTTACCTTCCCCACCTATACCTGCGTAATTCGCGCTCGCTAGAAATATTAGAGTCAGGGATATACCGGATCTCTTCTTGGTTTCTTGAATAAAGATTATCTTTCCAGAAAACGCACATCCGTTCAAGAAGAGACTTCCAAATTTTCGGCCTTGACATTTCGATGACCAGATCCTGTTGACCAATTTCTGTGCACGTGGATAAGAAAATCATTATGAAACTATACCTGGAAGAATTATAAATATTCATGTGGATTTACGTCTAATAAATATTACATCCACATTAGAAATGTTAAATACGCATTTATTTGTTTCTGTTAGATGTATAGTTTCGCATCTTTAATAAGAAATTAAAAAGAGGATTGGCCTATTAAAAAAACCCACAATTGAATTTTAAACAAAATCAAGAATATCTAATACATATAAAAATAGTATATAAGTATATATAAATACACATACATATTGAAAGAAAAAATATCTTCAAACAAAAATATTTTACTTAACACAAAAAAAAATTATACTCGTTGAGTCTTAACAGCTTATTTATTTGCAGTCAAGTTCAAAATTTCTTAATTGAAATATTTATGTAAATAAAATAAAGAAATTATTTTTAACCAAATAATTTTTTCTTGCAGTTCTAGAAAATATTTACAGTTAGATCATTTTTACATTCAAGATTATCAGATTTTTTAATTTAAGAAAACAATTTAATTAAGTTTAATAATATTGCTTATATATTTGTAAAATCATTATCCAAATGTAAAAAATGTAAAAATACAAAGTTGTATACTTAAGTTAACATGTCTATTTACTTAAAAGTATATATTTTTTATTTAAAAAGAATAAATATATGCTTGTAAATATTTGGTTTTAAGATGTATTTTTTTCATTCAAAAAAATTTTCCCATCAGTGTATGTATAATTTTAATTTTAATATATATTTTTTTTTATAAGACGCATAAATACACAAGTGTATTGTTATACAATGGCTTTTAAATAATATCATATGTTTCACATTCCTTAAATCAACAGAGAATTTTGACGCTCGTTTATTAAAAATTAAAAACATTCCATGATTGCATTTTAAAGAGAATTAAAAATTTCATATATGTATATGAAATAAATATATAAAAGAGTCTTTGATATATTTTTTTTATTATAAGGCGCATAAAATGTATATTGTTACATGATGAGCTTCAGATATCTCGTATATCACGTTTCTTAAAAAAATTAAGAACGTTTATTCGTTTATTCATATATAAAGAAATGATCGTTTATTGATATATAAAGAAATTTTATTATTAAATTTTAAACAGAATAGAAAACATATGCGATTTTAAATTTTTTATTATAAGGTACATAGATACATAACACGTGTAGTGTTATGCAGTTACCTTCAAATATCCTATACCCTTTCTTCTGTTCTGCCAGGAAGAGAAAATATTCGTGTAAGATTGTTTGCATTTATAGAAGTGGGTTAAGGAACCAGATATATCACTCTTGCGGAACTGACTGAAAACGAAACCCTGAGACATTTCATAAGACCCATCGACAGTACGATAAAGAGAGATTTCCTGTTGGAGAAAGAAAGAATGACACAACAACGTAATAATTCAACTTTTGATAAATGACGGCTTAATGTGAACATTTTGTATATAATACAATTAAAAACGAGATAGGTCTATATATATGATTATAACAGGATTTTGGCACTAAAATAATATACTTTATTCTAAAGTCTAAAGAATATTATTTTAGAGATCTTGCTATGATCGTATATAGGTCTATCTCATCTATATATATAATTGTAAAAATATAAAATATTTTGCTGAAATTTAAGAATATAAAATTCTTTAAAAGTTTTATATTCTTGCTTATATGTACGAAACAATTTATATTGCTAAATAAAATATATTAGGTTTAATTTTTTTCTGTGTAACGTGCACCCGACGATACGATTAAAACAAAATTTGAACGAATTCCACATCTTATTATTCGATGGAATAATTAAAAAAGTATGATAGTTAGACTTTAGAATAAAGTATATACGAAGAGTTAGTGAAAGTCTTGGAAAAATTAAATACATGTTTCTTTTCGCTCGAAAGCAGAACGACATATTTACATATATGCATCTTTATTTTCTAATTCCGAGTCTGTGAGTTCACGCGTTTCAAGTGAAGATATAAAATATGAAATGTACTTCACAAAATCGTCACGGAGAATCATAGATATTATTTTCCAATGCATTCTACATCGGAATCAATGTATTATTTACTGAATGATAATGAATAATCTGATTTCAGTGCTATACTTATACTACATCGATCAGTGATATATACACACACACACACACACACACACACACAGTATTTCACTGATTTTGGTCAGTGAGAGTATTCTTCTTTTATTTAGAATTACTGAAATAATGAACAGTCACTGATCACGGCTATAGTACTACAAATCGATAAGATTTCATTGATTCAGATTTAAAGAATAATATGTCAAGTAAATACACATGACAAGGTCTTTACTGCTCACTAATGCCTATTTCTAATTTCTACCAATGCAGATTAACTTTGATTTCAGTTTAACTTACTTTTTATCTTTCTTTAGTTCTAAGAATTGGAAAAAGATAAAGAATAAGTCAAACTGAGGTAAAAATTAATCTATATTGGTAGAAATAGACATAAATCAGAATCAGGGTATTATTCATTGAAAAACAATAAAAAAAATTTGATTTCAGTGCTCATAACTATATATCAATCAGTAATATATACAGTCTTTCTGATAATACTCTGATTCCAACCAGTGAGAGTACTCTCCTCCCCCCTCTATTAGGCGGAATCATTGAAAGATAAATAGTCATTGATGATCAGTTATAGATATTATACATTATAGACTTACTGCAAATCAGTAAGATTTCACCGATTCCAATTTAAAGAGCATGAATTGCCGGTAAAAGCACAAAGTAAGCACGTAATACAGTAAATATTATAGTAATGAAAGATTCAATCATTTGTGACAATGACGCAATGAAAACAAAACGGAGAAAGATAGATGCGTATATAATTTATTATATAAAGGTGAATAAAATTCTAAATTACACGGCTCATTCGTGACAACTGAAACGGATTGATTGACACCGTACGGCGGAAGTGCCGAAGAGAGCCTCCGCTGCCGATATCGACGAGAAGTATATTTTAACACATGTCACGTCCCTTCTCTCCTCCTGCCACGAAGTCAATTCGATACATCAAGTGCACAACGGTAAGTGACAACGGTATCATCTCACGTCCGTTTGAGGCCTCATAGGAATGACTGCTTTGCATATATATGCGATGTTTCGGAACTATTCTGAACACTATCGCGAAACTAGTGGACGTGTTTAAAATAAAAGATTTATCTTATTGATACAATTACACTTAAATTCGAAATTTGAAAGAAATTTTTGCGAATCGACATTTGAAAATGAAGGAAGATAAAATTTTTCTAGTCAGCTTTCACATAAAGTGTAAACTTTACTAACTAAAGCATTCCTTTTTAAATAGAAACTTTACTGCAGATTTAATTATTAAAATATTGAAGTTAAATACTTAAAGTTAAATAAAATCTTGTACAGCTAGCTTTGAAGCGTGAAGTATAAATTTTAATTATCTAAAACATATTCCTTTTTAAATGGAAACTTAGCTTTAGATTCAATTGTTAAAGCATCGTTAAACACCTGAAGTTAAAAAACCTGTCTATACCTGTATGATAACTTTCAAATAAAATGTAAACTTTATTTAGCTAAAGTGTTCTTTTAATTTAATTGTTAGCTTAATTGTTAAAATATCTGATATCAAAATTAAAAAATAATCTTTTAACAAACAGTGATTTCCTAATCTTAGTAAATTTTCGATAAAGAAAGATATTATTTAATTTTAACTTTGTTCTAATATTCGTGACTAATGCCTATTTCCACCAACGCAGATTAATTTTGATCTTAGTTTAACCTACTTCTTATCTTTCTTTAGTTCTAAAGATTGAAAAAAGATAAAGAGTAAGTTAAACTGAGATTAAAGTTAATCTACATTGATGGAAATGAACATAAGAAGATCTAAGAGATGACTAAGAAGTGTTTCTGACCCCATTCATTGATATGGACTACATACGCGTGCCATTGAAACCACTTTCCAAATTAGTACCTCATACATTACCGTGAAGAAAGAAAGAAAGAGACGGAGATGAAGTGACTCATTTCTTCAATAACTACTACATCAAGATTTATGTTATGCTATTATGTAAATCCATGAAAAGTAAAAGTTTACCCTGAATCCAACAGTTTATTACGTTGCATTATGCTTCATAATTTTTTGCAGCAAAAATAATTTTATCTACTCTGTAAAATAGTTAAAGAACAGCATTTACGAAAAAAATATGTAATAATAAAAGAAACTTTTCACGGAAGAATGAACAAAAATTCGCGAGCGTGTTCCATTGTCTCATTTTTAAAGTAAAACTGTGTAAAGTATCAATAGTCATTGAATTAAAATTGAAAACGAGAAACATCTTTTTGTTTCTAACACATTTTTTATCAACTCTATTATCTCAAAAAAATATATTCTCTCCCTTTCCTTCTGAGATAATATATTTTAAGAGATTTTAAAATACTTGGAATTTCACTACCAAAACGTTAACACATAATAAAAACTAATACTGTTCTTCTAAAGTGTCGTCTAAAAAAATTTTGATTTTGAATTTTTGCATTATGTCTTACGTATTGCTAATTATAAATAAATTTGATTTATTTCGTACATGTTATACGCATAATAAAATTACTATTATTGTTAAATTAATCAGAGGAAACACATTGCATCTTTATTATTAAAAATAAAAAGTATTATTTTTAAAAATATTGTTTCTATCTGTTTCATGTGTAGAAGACAGAAAATTATGAAATGGGCGTTATTACAGATACTATGACATCCGTGTGTACCATCGAAAACAACTGCCGCAATGTTTACGCAACGCAAAACGCAATGATCGGATCCAATGTTTGAGGTGAAAGTTTAAAGCGCGGCTTAGTACAGGGAGAAAGTCCCGCCAATTGAATTTGAATCTTGGAACAAATTGGCAAAAATCGTCGAAGTTGGGCGTGAAAACATGGTCGTTTGCGCTGAGAAATTGCTTTTAAAGGAATATTTGCGAACGTTCTTTTACGATCGACAAGATGTTTAACGTGATGATGAAAGACGCGGCGTGAACACGTAATTTTTTCATTACCGGTAAACGCAAAATATTGTCGTAATATGTGTACGAGACGCTTGATATAATATAAAATTTATGCAAAAACATAAATCTAATTTTTAAATGTGATTGAAACGAGTAATCTCGATAAATATAACTTATTCTAGCATTTTAATATCTGAATTTTATTAATGATTTTGCGGTTAAGAGCAATATTACTGGAAATGTATTGATTAATAAATTCATTTTTCAAATATTTTTCGATAAATTAACGGCAATATACTGGAGAGGATGTATCTATTATATTATATCGGTTGTAAGTGTGCTTTATTCCGACAGATCACAATAAAGGTTCCTGGAAAAACAGTTCTAAAACAGATATGTTTAACTGAGTACATACATACGTCAAGAATAGTAACTTATAAGTATATTTGGCAATTTCATTTGTCCAAGTGTATAAATAGGAAACCATATAAAAATCAGTCAGTTTCATAAAAATCCGGCAGCTCAGAGTCGCGTATAGGAATAAAAAAATACTTTTTTGTACAATTAAAAACTTGTATAATTTAATTTAATTATATTCTTCGCTGAATATTTTAACTGATTGTCACGGATTGAAAGTTGAAAAAATGAAATATTGACGTAAACACGTGATTGACTACTAAACGAAAATTTACACGTTTTCAATAATTCTTACTTACACAAAAAATAGTGGCGTAATGTTATAGTTTCCACAAATATGATAGGCACAATCATATGGAGATCCATCAATTCTACATAGAATGGCTATATACAGGAAAAAATAAACATCCGCAGGTATAATGCAGATCCAAACGAACTGCTAACATCAAATCTGTACACATTACATATTTATTTAACAGTTAAGTTTTGTAGCCTGGAACCGACAGCGTTACTGATCTGCTCTTTATCTACATCCGTAAGTTTTCCGTTGTTTGCCGGAGATTGGCCCAATCTGGCACATGCTTTTTTGTGCATGAACCAGTGCAATCTTTGACATTCTCTGTCACAGTATTGCACCGCTTTACACTTGCTGCACTTTTTAGTGGCTTTGTCCTCGCCACAAGTCACGCAAGTCTGGGCGTTATCGTAAAAGCCTCGTTGCCCGTTAATTGCAGCAGAGATCACTGAAACGGCGGACGGTGGATCCGTGCTCGCCAATGTAGCGACCATCTGGCGAAAAATTGTGCTTTCTCTGAACGGAAACTCTCTTACCGATTCCCTCAGAAATGCCTCCTGATACTCCGGCAAGCTGTCATTCTTGTTACACTTCAAAAATCTTCGTATTAAAAGTTCCACAGTATCGGACTTCTTTTCTTCGCTCTCCTCGTTTCCCTTCTCACCTTTTTCCGCCTTCATAGCTTCTTGGCGTTTTTGACATTTCAACACCTCGGCTACAACGCAACTGAGATAATGGTACTTGAAAGCCATTACCTCATTTATTTCAGCACCGCGCGTCATTTCTTTGTAGCGCATGGATTCTAATACTTTTTGTACCTGAAAAGAAAGGATGCTAAGATAAATAAATAATGAATAAAAATACATATATTTCTTATAAAATCAAGAAACATTTTAGTGTATCAAATATATATATTAACTGTATTCAAATATCCTCTTATATATTGTGCCTTACTTTTGCTGCATTCTCCAGAAGTGCAGGAAGTCTCTGCAAATTCATGCACACACGTACAGGATTCACGTTAACGTGCATTATGAATTTATGTAAATAATCAGCTAGATGTGGTGGAAGCATCGGCTCGGTCTGTAAACCCTGTGGCTTAATGTAGTAATCTATATCAGCCTTCGGAATAAAGTTGTTGATAGTCGCCACGCAGTTGTGATTTCCCACAAACGCTGCCATTTGGGCAGCTGTTCTGCCCACACTGTTTGTTGCAGTCAAGCGTGCCCCATGGGACATTAAGAGGTGGCACAGCTCAGCGTTTCCGCTTAAAGCAGCGAAATGAAGAGCGGTATACGCGTGTTCGTGTTGACATGCGTTCACATCAGCGCCCTAGAACAAATGGACAAGTCTCATATATTACAGTCAACTATATGAAGTCAATTACATCAATCTCTTAGGTCGTTTGCACAGTAGATTAACATTAATCTTGATTTAACTTACTTTCTTATGTTTTTTCAAATCTTAGAACTAGAAAAAAAGATAGAAAGTGAATTAAACTGAATTTAAAGTTAATCTATATTGGTGCAAAGATTCTTACATGATTTAATAAACATATTAATTATTTCGAAAATAAGAGACACAATTTCATCATGAAAAAAATATGTGAATGTCCTTTAGACAACATAACTAAATTTATAATAGAATACTTTTCAGAGTCATAACTATTGACATAAAATATCAGTAATACAATCAACATAACCTACTTGATCGAGCAGCAGCTGCACGATTTCCTTGTTTCCCTTATAACAAGCGTGTTGGAGCGGACTCATGCCGTTCTCATCGACGAAGTCCATCTTGATCTTCTTCTGCACCAACAATGTTTTGAGCTCGCACACTTCATTCTTGCTAATTTTATCGAAAATTTCCTTCTGAAAGTCCGCGAGGTTCTCCGTAGCAGGCGCCATATTGTTGTGTGTGTGTCGCTCTCGCTCTCGTAGAGCTTGCTAGAATATTTATCGACTAATCCGAAAATATCCGCGAAATTGTGAAATTATTATTTTTTTTTAATTTAATGCTCAGGTTTGCCTGATAGCGGCCACGGCTACAATTTAATTTTGGAGTGCTCTATAAAATAAGGACATCAAACTATGTAGCGTCTATAAATACCACAGATAATGTTCACGATTTTGTGGTTCTCTTCCGTACTAAATTAGGAGGTGAGTTAGACAGACAAAGACGAACAATCAATCCTTAAAACCTTTGTCTATTTAATCTACATTACTTCTCGGCTACTTGCATTGTCTTAAACGTTCTGAAGAGCGCATGTTGAATAATCAGATGTATTTAGAAAAAAGTTTATAACTATAACTTTTTGTACTTTATTCTTCTTATGTAATTTAATAACGTTATTTTAAAATTAATTATTATGTCATTCTTGCATTACATCCCTAGTGAAAATTTTTCTCAGAATTAATAACTGTCATAAAAGACAAGTACATATTATTTATTGTTCGATATATATAGAACGAGAATTTATAAGAGCGCGCGGATTTACAGGGACGCGTGGTGTGGTGTCAGTCTTGTCGCGTGAAGTTGACCGCGCGGGGAGATGCAGCCCCCTCTCGCGTAATTGCATCCTTTCTAGAACGCGGCGGACACGGGACGGATCGGCTCCGGACGAGGGTATCGCAAATTATTTGATTGGTAAGTATAACACATATAAATCCAGCGTCACGATTCCTTCGAACGCGTATTTCTCAATACTCGTTCGAGCAAAAAGATCCACGACGCTGTCACACTGTCGTGCGCCACATTAATCGCGATCGCGAACTTGACCGCGCGAGAGAGGTACCGGCCGTTTTATTGCGTTCGTTCATTGATTGCAGAACGTATCAATCGAGATCGGCTCTGGGATAAACGTCATTGCGATGTTTGTCTGACAAGTAAAATCTACGTTAACGATACGTTGTAATTACTCGATCAGCCGAAAATGTACGGCAAAAGCGATGCCGCGCTGCGGCGGTATAGTCGGTATAGATATGTAGCGGCGCGCACCGCGGCCTTTTGGTGCACTTTTGCCGCGTGAAGTTGACCGCGCGAGAGAGACGAAGCCGCTTCACGCTATGTTAACTGCATTCACGTTCTTTCCACAACGCGGCGGACGCGGAACGGACCGACTCCGGAACGAGTGACATCGCAGAGCCTTTAATAGGTGAGCGAAACTTAACTCGCATTGATATTTACTGTTAATTCAATCATTGCGTAATGTAGATTCGATGGCCGTATGTAGCGCGGCGCGGCGTCGATTTTGACGCGTAAAGCTGACCGCGTACGCGGAAACGAAGCCGGCTCACCATCTTAACTAGTATTCACGTCTGATTGCAG
Source organism: Solenopsis fugax (assembly GCA_003595255.1). Classification (NCBI taxonomy): domain Eukaryota; kingdom Metazoa; phylum Arthropoda; class Insecta; order Hymenoptera; family Formicidae; genus Solenopsis; species Solenopsis fugax. The sequence goes on from QKQZ01014769.1 coordinate 13,552, forward strand.
AACGCGGCAGGCGCGTGACGGATCGGAACCGGAGCGAGCGGCGTCGCAGCTTGTTTAATAAGTAATCATCAACATTACGTTTTCATATATATCTAACAGTCGCGTAAGAGATCCAGCATTTGTACGCTGGTAATACGTTCGAACGCGTATTTCACAATACTTATTCGAGCGAAGATCATAACAACTTACAGCGCCGTCGCGACGCTCGTGGCGCAAGTTGATCACGCGGAAGATGAAATTTCAATTCCTTTTCCAAAGATTTCTCCAAGATTAAGTATTTTATAAATTGGCTCAAAAAAGTAATATGCAAATTTGTAAACATTATTTAAATATTCTAAATAAATAAAAATTGTTCTACTTATTACAAGAACAAGGAATATTCTTCCAAGAAATATTATAATAACGTACATTGCAACTAGTGTATTTTAGAGATAATTTTATTATATATAATTATAAATTAAGTTTTATTCTATTATAAAGTGCCAATTTTAACATGATGTTTTGAAGCTTATTCATCTAATTGATCAACAAACTGGCTTTATAAAAAATAAAACACATTAATGTGATGTGAGATAGTATTCCGCGTTTTGTTAAAATTATATCTATGTAACAATATTTTTTATCAATAAATATATTCGATTTTAATTAATATCTATTTTTAATATAATAGTTATTATAAATGTTACAAGTCATAATTTTTATAAAAAACAAAATGAAAAAGTATATACCTTGAGTGCAAAATCATAAAAATCTAAATATATCACTCGATAACATTACATAATTGCAATAAAAATTATTCTTGTTGAATCTCACATCACGCTCTTTGAATTCCTCATATGATATGTGTTTGAGATCAGATTCGAGTAATGACGAATCAATCAAGATTAAATTCAAGAATTTATAAAGTATTAATTCATACATTCTACAATGTTGTAACAAATTTCATCAATTTATTAATTAATAATTACACCTAAAAATAATTATTATATATATTTATAAATATAATTATATAAACATAAATTTTAAATATGATTACAAATTAATGTGTGATTAACGATCGATTATTATTTTTTTAATCAATAATTGATTTATTTTTCTATAACTAATTAAATCATTCATGATTATCATTATCATTAAGTTTTAACCGATCACTTTTATTAAAAGGAAAAACGTAAGAAATTAATTATACAAAACTGTCAACAATTAATTCTATTAATTGATTAATCATTAATCATGGTTACATATATTGTAAATTGTTAGTAGATTATATTAGTTAATAAACAAATTAATCGATTAATGCTAAACACTGCAGTATAAGTATTTTAAAAAACGAGAGATAAAAAAATTAGAGTAAGAACATTGTATGAAATTTTAAATGTATCATAAGTTTTTTTCGCAATACTCGTTTGAGCAAAGATCAAAACGTATAGCGCCGTGTCGCGCGTCGCGACGCTCGTCAAGTTGATCGCGCGAAAAATAAAGTCGCTTTGTCATTTTAATTCCATTTTTTTTTTACAGAATGCGATGAACACTTTTACAGGACGCGGAACAAAGTGGCTCCGAAATGAGTGGCATCGCGATTTAATTGGTAAGCGATATTTATACTAATATTGTATTTATTTTATATAACAATATCTAATAGTCGAAAATATAGATTCAGTATTGATACGTTGATAATTTGCTTAAACGCGTTTTTTCTAATACTCGTTTGAGCGAAGATCAAATTGTAGAATGCTCGTCAAATTGACCCTGCAGGAAAAGAAGCTGTCTAATTATATTGATGTTTCTTTTACAGAACGCGATAGATGAGAGACTGATTTGCTCTAGAACGAGTAGCTCGTGAATCAGTTTGATAAACTTGAAAAAGGAAGAAGAAAGGAGATTTGACAATTCCAAAGGAGAAGAAGGTCTAGGAGAGACATCGGGCATCGGTGGAGCAACTTAGCGGTAAACATTACTGCTTACTTACGTAAAATTAGTCTTTTCTTCGCATATATTAGTTTTATTTCGATGTTTTGAAAATAATAATTAAAGAATTTGAATTTAAAACTTTATAATACTTTATTTTTATGAAGACTTTGAAAATTACATAATTATTTTAATAGATATATATATTTAATTAAAAAACAAAAAAATTCTGTTTATGTAAAAAATATAAATCATTAATTTTTTTAAGCATTACTTTAATTTGAATCTTATGTTTGTTATTTATTTTATGTTACAGAATCATCGTAGCAACTCCACTGTTGCGCATCGGACGGTGAGTAAAAAAATTTTATTAACGAATCTATAAAAAATGTATTAAATTAAATCATTGAATGCATTACATAAGTAAAACCTTCATAGATTCTTAAAATGGATAAGCTTTAAAAAATTATGAAAGATATTTAATCTTGTTCTCATTTCTCATCATTTATTAATAAAAGTGTATTATTGTGCTTGAAATTGCATTCACACAGGTACACATCCATAGAGAGAGAATAAATTTCAGTATTTATTTATTATGTAGCTATAAAAATAATATAAATACAATTAAATTAAAGAAAACCAGAATACATTTTAATATTACCAAAATATCACCGAAAGTAACGGTGCACAGTTGAAAAAAATTAGAAAATGTATTTAAAATTACACAAGAATTATTATTTTCCGCACTAAGTTTTGATGACCATATACTAGTCCTCTCTCAATTTATATTGTATTGTGAAAGTATTAATTGTCTGAAATATAATAAAAAATAATTAAATTTACAAATTCAAACAAAGTTAATAAAAGTGAAGTTTCTTTTCTTATTAGAAACAATGGAAATTAGAAAACACATTTTAAATTTTAATAATTATAGTTCTAAATATAGAGGGGTAGATTATTGAAATAAATTGTTAGTTTATTTACAGTCAGATTATTGAAAAGGTTAGATCGTTAAATTAAAAATATTACATATTGCACATATTGCATATCTAAAATAAAAATTTTGTTAGGGAAAAAGACATTAAATGATTTAGGCATATTCTTTCTTTAATTCCTTCTCTAAATATTTGTCCAAGATTAAATATTTTATAAATTAGTGCAAAAAAGTAATATGTAAATTTATAAACATTATTTAAATATTGTAAATAAATAGAAACATTGTTCTACCTTCTTGTAAGAACAAGGAATATCCTTACAAGAAATATTTATAATAACGCAAATTGTAACTAATATATTTTAGAGATACCTAATGCGTTATTATATATAATTATACATAATTAAGTTTTATTCTATTATAAAGTGCCAATTTTAACATGAAGTTTTGAAGCTTATTCATATAAATTTATTAACAAACTGGCTTTATAAAAAATGAAACGCAATGTGATGTGAAATATCGTATTCCGCGTTTTGTTAAAATTATATCAATGTAACAATAAAATTTCTTGTCAATAAAGATTTTTTATTTAAATTAATATCCATTTTTAATATAATAGATATTACAAACGTTACAAATTATAATTTTTATAAAAAACAAAATTAGAAAGTACATATCTTCAATACAAAATTATAAAAATCTAANAAAATTAGAAAGTACATATCTTCAATACAAAATTATAAAAATCTAACACGCAATAACATCACATAATTGCTATAAAAATTATTTACTCTTGTTGAATTTCACATCACGCTCTTTGAATTCTTCATATGATATGTTTAAGATCAGATACGACTAATGATGAATCAACCAAGATTAAATTAAAGAATTTATAAAGTATTAATTCATACATTTTACAATGTTGGAACTTTCATCAATTTATTGATTAATAATTACATCTAAAAATTACAAAAATAATTATTATATATAAT
>QKQZ01014777.1:0-35581 GCA_003595255.1 Solenopsis fugax
CACATAAACTTTATTTTTTTCCAAAATAAAAAATTTATAACTGTAAACAAACACATTTTCTTATAAAAAAACCTTTGTTATTTAATATAAACTTAATTTACAAATAAAATATTAAATTTATTTAATAATCTATATTGTAATAGTTATTAGTGTAATAATAGCTTTATTATTTAAAAAATTATATAAAGCTAAGTAATAGCTTTATTATTTCAAAAATTATGATATTCTAATTTAATATAAATAATACTTTGTAAAATTAATTTTTAATTTAATTTAATTCAATCTCAATGCAACTTTTAAATAAATTAATTTTATAAGCTATTAACTATAATTTAATTTAGTTTAGAAAAATATTAAGTTAGCCTTGTTAAAATTACATCTATTAGAAACACATACCTCTAAACTTTGATTAGACATATGCTTATCAGCAGAATTTATTGACGAGTTATCATCTTCATCATCTGATTCAAAGTCTAAAAGATCTTTGTCATTTTCTTTCAAATATTCGTAAAATTCAGGATCAGTATCTTGTAATTTCATTAATGATCTTTTGTATTCTGCAGGCTCCAAATTGCTCTTGCTATCGCTATCACTATCAAGCTCTCTGTCTTCATCATTTGCTTAAAAAACATAAGAAATTGAAACAGTCTAATAAAATATAAAACAGGTTCAAATACTTACGATCATACCTGTGCTTTTATCTGTTTCATCACTATCATATGTATCACTATCTGTATCATTTTCGAAATTGTGTTCAAGAAATTCCTTCGTAGTTACTTTGCTCAGATCTTTTTTTTTTCTAGCAAGTGCTAATTCAGTTTCTTGTGCGAGGAATTCTTCCATCGTTACTTTGCTCTGAACTCCTTGCTTTTTTCTAGTAATTGCTGATTTCTTTCCTTCTGGTAATTTGAGAGACTCCAGGATCATTTTCTTCACTTTCATTTTTGAGATACTTATATATTTCTAACTCGGTAATCTAGGAGAAATTATAAATTGTGAATACATAGATTATTAATTAAATATCGTTCATTTGCCACAACGACATATAACTCAAAAAAATTTTCCAGTTTGAATATTTTAATTTAAATTATTAAAATTTTGTAAAAGCAATTTTAGTTCAATAATGTAACATGTAACTGATTGTAGAGGAATAAAAAATAGTAAAGGAAATCATTAGCTTTTCATATAACATTGAATTTTTATCAAAATTTCCTTTTTTTGAAGACAAGTAAATATATGACAATTTTTAAGTTGAGCACTGTGAACAGTGCCAAGACTCAAGATTCGCACGTGTATAACGTAACCTTTTTATTTTTCATTGTTATTTTCAAATAGACTAATAATTATACGTAATAGAAGTTTATTTTCGCTTTTCTTTTTACCTGCAGTCTTTACTTTATTAAAGTATTTATAATATAAATATTAAATGTATAAGTTCATAAATTTATTTCATAATTTCCACGTGGTCTACTTTGGTCTACTCACGGTGATTCACGGACTGTCACGGACTTAAGTCCGTGATGGCGATGTAATATCCGTGAATACAGAATTCTCATTGGATATCCGCTTCAATCTGCTTATCGCGATCAGTGTGCAAGGGCCATTCAGCAGACTTCACAATTTGATTTTCCGCTGAATCTGGTCGTTCTTCTTCTTCTTCTAATGGTTAATTGACACCCGACCCTATTTAAGCGGGGTCGTTACCGCCATCCTTTAAAATCAATTGTTAAACGCAAAAACGAAATCGGAACTCAAGATTAGGAATTCCACTAGTACTGTCGCTACGCAAATTCAATAATCACGAATGATTGCCGATTGTGATGCAATCGATGATTTCAAAAATATTCTTAGCAATGGACAAATAAATCCACACCTGATCAAGGCTCCGAACGGACTCCAATCTGGTCGTTGATTATTTGATTCTAAAAATAAGAGCCAATCACGATCAATTGCTACTAAGCGGCTTGTTTTACATGTGCCCCATTGTATAATGGGGGTATGATTGGCTGTTTCAATAGAAAAATGTTCAAACAACGATCGCTGTAGGCTGCGTTCCGAAATTCACTGCCAATACTGTAAATCTATAGTATATGTAACGTAAACTGTAGATTTTCAGTGCTTACAGTGAATTTCGGAACACAGCTTTAATAACTGATCAATCACAACAACGTGATCAAACGTGATTAAACGGGACGTTCCTCGCAATACACAATCGACCGCCAGAACATTGCGTGTGCGTTGGAAATCCGCGATCTGACTGCGTGCCGATATCGCGTTTTCGCTACTTTTCACTGGCGATAGTCTAACCTTAAAATCTCAAAACATGGGCGATTCCGAACAAGATCCAGGTGACCGGATCGATGGCGACAATCAGAAGAATGACAAAATGTTTACCTTGAAGAAATGGAACGCTGTGGCAATGTGGAGCTGGGACGTGGAGTGTGATACTTGTGCCATTTGCAGAGTCCAGGTTATGGGTAAGCACTATGTTTTTGGTTATGTTTTCGTCAACTTCGTCGCCTAGAAAACGTTGCGTTACGTTGATCATATTTGTCACGCCGATATTCACTCAATGAGAATCAATTAATTTGTGTTTACTTCGACTTCGACTCAATGAGAATCAATTAATTTCTGTTTACTTCAAAACACAACGTATCACATTTTGCATTTCAACAATATCCATTTCTACCAGTATAGATTAATCTTTATTTATCTTTTCACCTTTTCTAGTTCTAGGAACTAGAAAAAGATAAAGAGTAAATCAAGTCGAGATCGTTAATGGCATACTGACAGTTTTGTCAGAGCAAAGTATTATAGCAGCTTGGCATCAGCTGTTGCAAGTACAGCTGAAAAGAATAGAACAGATGCTTTCTAGCAATGTAACACAGTCCTATTTTGTGTGACAGTTGCATAGTATCAATTTGTAACTGAAATGCTGTTTGGCTTTTTGATTTTAATGTTATATTTGATCACTGATGTAATATTGGTATCTATAGACCCATGTAAAATACAGAAGTCATAATATCATAAACATAAGGCTATCATTTGTCATTCGATGATAACATAAGAGTCTTGTATATACTTACAAGTGATAAATAATGGGTGCTTCTCATTTAGTGACACAATTTGGCACAAACATTGTTCTATCTTTATTACTCATTGAATACTAAAAAAGATAGAATGATGTCTGTATCGACATGTGTCATTAAATGGAAAGCACCCAAACCAGAAGGCCTTATAAGGTTATAACTCTATGTTCTATATAGGTAGTGATACAAAACAACGACACAGTTTAGCCATGTACAATTGTGTTGACTTGTGTCATAGTTCGAAAGCACTAGATCGTACATTGTGCTACACAGTATCGCCTGTATACATTGCTGAAAAGCACCCAATGTGTTAACATATTAAGCTCGTATAAGCTTGTTACAAAGTTGATATTTTCCTCCCAAATTTCATGTTATTACAGGATAAAAGCTTAATTTTTTGAAGGATAAAAGTTTAAGGGGAATTTTAACTAATTAATGACTTTTAAAATAGAAATTATATGTTACTGAAGATCAAAGGAAGAAAGATTTCTTGCATTTCGTATGTAGGAGAGTATAGGAATTATAGTAAACACAGTCAATTAGACGCCAGTATTGGTGACTAGTGAATTACAATTGGATGTTCCTACTCTAGTTACATTCAAAAAGGGACTACTCTGGTTACATTCAATTAATGAACATACCTGTAATTATAAATATTTTGTTATTTAGAGTAATCTAATTTTAAAAAATTACGACATTTTAATTTAATATAAAAGATACTTTTCAAAATTATCTCTCAACTTAATTTTAACGCAACTTTAACTGAGCTAGTGTTTTGTTCATTCAACTTTTAAAATAACTAAATTAATTTTACATCTATTAATTTACATCTACTTTAACTCAATTGGCAAAAATTTATTATAAAATTATAAAATTATTATTATAAAATTATTAATATAAAATTATTATGATATAACTGCACAAATTCATTAATATTTCTTTCTAGATTATGTCCATTGTTATACGATAATACATATAATAACAAAATCTTATGCTTGAATAATTAACATTATCTCAATCATAAGACATGAACTGTTTAATCGCATTGCTTGTACCGACCTCCATATTCTAAAAACTATTGCTTGAAAAATCGCTTTCACTTGGATTTAGTTTTTTTAAAAACTTTTCTCTACTGTATTTTGATTCGTGAATTTTATACACCTTATATACATCATATAGCTTTATAATTTTTAAATCTTAATTCCTAATTAATATTCGTAAATACACGTATTTATTTAAGAAAAATTGAATAGCATTACTAATATTATTATGTGAAGATGAAAAGGGAAGAGAAAAAAATTGAAGGAACAGTTTTAAATAAATTTATCATTTTATGTATAGATTTATATATAATCTTAAAATTATACACATAATAACTTACTGATTACTCGTAAACTTAACATGAGTATTAAATTATCAAAAATATTCCGCCATCTTCATTGTGCTTTGGCAAATAGCTTATGAATAAGCGGCAGATATTATAACAGCAACAAATATAAACAGTAAATATGAGAAACAAAGAAATGCCGTGATTGTACTACGAAGGAGAGAGTATAATAAAGAAGAGTAATAATATACTCAATTTTTATATAAAACCAGATATTGTGTGCACTTATTGCTTTACATGATATTAGAGTGAGTCGTACATTGAATATTTTGCGCAATCGCAAAGGAATGAATCTTTTGTTAGTTTGGTATCAGTTAGTTTTCACAATTTAAAAATGAGATTTTACTATGGATTTTGTTCGATACTTTTACACACTGTTAAACGAGGCTTCGAGCACTATAAATGATGTCTATCATGACACTGTTTGACATGCGAGCGAGAAAAAAACTACGAAAAATGTTCCGACGTTCTGCCGTTCTTACACTTCTTATCTATATAAAAATGAGATTCACTGCTAATGGAATCCTTCGATTCAGACACGCAACTGCAAGCACACTCTGACAAACTTACAAAAACGGATACTCACGAGTTCTAACTTATTTGTCAGTTATCAATTATGATATGTATTTAGTTTTCACTGTGCCGAACACACTGTGATTGCACCCGGTCGCACGCAGTAACTCGGAATAAATAACAAAACTGCAATTTACATATTTACGTTGGATATAACTCATTTAAACGTTTCATTTCATGCAGGCAATGCAAACGTTTAAACGACGTCGCAAAATACAATACCGATATTCTTTAAATGCTTTGTTTCTTTCAAATACTCTCTAAATAGATTTCTAAAAATAAATTTCTTAAAATCAATTTTTATTTTAATTTTTGAAGTCTTTTTTTACTGTAAAAACTATGTACAATGTAAATTTTAATATACAATGTATAACTTTTTATATAATCTTAAGCTATAAATTGCTGATATATAAAAAATATATATAAATATATATATCAATAATTTAAGTAAGATGTACAAATAATTTTTCTATAATATCTCTTACACAACAATTTGTCAGCGAATTGCTCTCTACTAAATGACCGGGAACAACACTCGTCAGGTGTCCAACGCAGTTTTACCCCAACTTTCGAACATAAGCGATACGACTATTTTACATTTGTTTGAGGCTCTTGTTTAGCGCTATTTTTACGTAATCTCCTAAAAAACTTTATCTTGGCTTTACGACTACACTCTGTTTTCTAATCCCTCAGTTCAGAGAATAAAAATATACATCTGCATATATATCATAACACTTAAATTATCATCTGACTCATACGTACATTTAAAATCACATTCCGTCCGATACCAAGCATCATTTGTTTAATACGAAGATTACGATAATACGCTATCACATGGACTGCTGGAGGAATCATATCGTTCCACTTTTGATCAATTTCTTCGATGCTGTTTAACTACAATCGTACTTTAGTCGCAGTCCAATTGTTCCTTTCTATCTCTTTCAAAAATTCTATTTTAAAAGAAAGATGCGATAGAAAAATAATTATTCACGATTGAAGTTAACAACAATGATTTCCGACCGCGGTACATCTAATATCACTACGGTGCAAATCTTTGATTATTTACAATTTATAATTAATATGACGAGAACGTGATAAATCTTAAGATTTATTGTCGCGTGGAAAATTGTCGCCCCTGTTCGAAAGACCGGCTTCTTGGTCGGTAAATATATACATAAGTACATACATATTACGCTTTTCAAATTGAAGGTGCACATGGTGATTAATCGTACCGCACAGAACTATGCGGTACCACAGTCACACGCAAATTGCGTTATAAAAAAAAAGGAACGTGCGCGCGTGACTAACGTTAACCTGCGCGTACATCTCTAACAACAGTATTATCTGCTATACTTTAATAGAGCAGTATCAACTTGAGGTAGGCCCTGTAGGACTGTCGAAAGTAATAAAAACAACTACACACCTAGTCAACAGCTGATAGTCACATTCGCGCCATTTCCCCGCTGGGAAAGCGTAACACGTTTATATTCTACGAATCTAATTAATTGGCCTCGCATCAGAGTGCCGTTGGAGACCCTTTTTACAGCACACCGCCAGCAGAAGGAGCAGCACCCGCTGGCACTCGCTCCCCACTTTCGGCCTGTGTCTAGCAGCAAGGCGACGATGAGTGGGAAGTTCTTCTGTTTTCTTCTCTTTTCAAGCTGTTTTCTTCTCTCGCTTGCTATCCTTTGAGAAGAGAAGGAAACACAAGAACTCCCCACTCATCGCCGCCTTGCTGCTCGACACAGGCCGAAAGTGGAGAGCGAGTGCCAGCGGGTGCTGCTCCTTCTGCTGGCGGTGTGCTGTAAAAAGGGTCTCCAACAGCAACTCTGCCTCGCAGTCTGGATTCTCGACAAGGTTGGCACTACTCTGATCCTTGCATTGGACATCAGTAAAGTCAAAGCAAAATATCAACCGAAGTCACGTTTTACGAAGTTAATTGAAAAAGTGAATGTACGAAGCAAATGCATTTTTTGTTCAAATTATTTTGAGATTAGCAATTTGGAAGTACAGTCGAGGAATTATTTTAGGCAACTTTCAAGATTGAAAATCTCGTAACTCTAATGAATTGATGGAACGCCACCTAATTCGCTTAAACTAGAGATGTGGATCTTGTGAGAACCGCTTTTGTTCGTGTGTTTTTACATACTATTCAGATCTACAATTCGATTTCCATTCTTTATCAGTTATTTCCAAGTCGCTTTCGCTCAAACTACGTTACTAACAAGTAGACTTTGCGAAAGCAAACCGAAGATCTCTGGAAAGAGCAAGAACGCCAAGAGAGAAGAACAGATACGCTTCCTCTTTACACAGAAGAGAGAAGTATAATTCTTCGCGGACCTGACTTCTCTTTAAGGGAAAGCATACCTGTAAGAGAATCTTTCTCTTAGAAGGACACCGTAATGTGTCCTATTTCTTACTCGAACGAGCTTCTTTGCCATTGCGAGCCGCGATCGGAAGTTCAACAGCTAGCACGACATCGGCGTCGGTTTCATATTGGCGATCGCGCTCATTCTTCTAACCGGACCTGTGAATCTCTTTTCGATCTCCTCGAGCGACCTGCCGCGAGTCTCTGGTACGCTGATGATCACGAAGACGAAGCCCACTACGCTGATGATGCCGAACATCCAGAAGATACCGTGCGCGCCGATCACTCTTATAACGTCCTCGAAGGTCTTCGTCACGATGAAGGTGCACAACCAGTTAAAGCTGGTCGCGATGCTCGCGGCAGAGCCTCGGATATTGGCGGGCAGGATCTCACCCATCATCAGCCAGGGAATTGGTCCGAAACCCAGCGAGAAGCCTATTACGTACACGATCAAACTGACCAGCGGCAACCAGCCGAAGGCCGTCACGTCCACATCTTGGGATTTCACGTAGAAGAATCCGCCGAGAGAGAAGAGGGTCAGGGCCATCAACACGGCGCTTATGTACAATAGCATCTTCCTGCCTAGCTTGTCGATTACAGATGCTGCGACGAAGGTGGATATGAAATTCACTACGCCGATGATTATGGTCGAGAGGTTCTCGTCGATTGTGCTACCGGCGTCCTGAGAAAAAGGTGTTGTTCGTTGATTGTTATGTACCGAATTGTATTTTTGAAACTTTGGAGATTTAATTGACATTTAACGACATTTCGTGTATCAGTTCGTCATCTTATTTTCGTGATTCGATTGAGAATGTGTTTAAAAATTATTGAACTCGCGCGTCAGAGTAAAGAAGAGTAACTGATTAATATGTACCTGGAAGATCTGCACCGTGTAGAATATCACTGCATTGATGCCGGACATTTGTTGGAATAACATTAGTCCCAGAGAAATGAGAAGGGGTCTGAGGTTCTTACTCTTCGTTAACTCCGAGATCGTACTTTGGGAAGTGTTTCGTTCGCTGTCGAGGTATTCCTGATGCGATTTTTCGATCATAGTCAATTCGTCCGTTATATCTGTATCTTTACCACGCAGCCATTGAAGAGATTTTCGGGACATTTTCGATTTTCCCTTAGAAATGTACCATCTTGGCGTTTCCGGAATTATGAACATCAAAATCAAGAATGGTAGCGGTAAGATCGCTCCTATCAGCGCTAAGTTTCTCCAATCCAGATACATGCCCGCTACGAAGCATAGTAATATTCCTGCGCATCGAATAGGAAACTTTTATGAGTTTGTGGGACAATTTATAAAGAATAAAGAATATAAGAATAAATAAATAAATATTTATTTCTTATATTGGAATAACATGTGAAATCAATAAATTAAATATTTAAATATCACATTAATTTCTTTATGGATTAAGCGAGAGACAAATATTTATTTCTGGATAACATTTTTAATACACACGTATAAACAAATTGCAAAGCTTTTAATTCTATGAGGCAATAAATGTAATATTCAAGTATGTGTAACATTTAAATCGATAGCAGGCTTAACATTTTACTTACCGGTATTACCAAAGACGGTGGGCATTAAGCCAAGAGTCCCGCGCACTTCTGCCTGTATTGTTTCACCTAAGTACACAGGTAACGCTAAGGAAGCAACTCCTACGGCGAAACCACATAACGCGCGCCCAGCCAGGATCATCGGGATATTTTGAGCCATCGCAATTAAAAGCCACGCTGTAATAAATATCGCATCATCATATGACACGATCTACTTCTTACGTGCCCGCGAAAATTCGGGATATTAGATAAACCACGTGCAATCAATTTAAACAATTTTAAGATGCGATGAGGCTTATATAACGTTACTTACTACGATAGCTCGCTCATTATATCATGTGTATATATATATTCTCAATATATTATTTTTCATTACGTAAAGGTTTGCGCTTTTTATGGATGCTTCAATAATCTTACCTCCGACAAATGGGAACGCTGTGGAAAGTATCGTCTTTTTCCTTCCTAGATATTCGATGAGCGGCCCTCCAGCAATTCCACCGACAAGTGCACTCAATGGCATAAGTGATCCGATCCACATGCCCTGTGACATAAAATTTGAAATTATAAGTTTGGAATATTTCTTATAATAATTGTCATTTAGTTATTAAATTGAACATTTGTTAAACTTTCTTTGAAATTAACTGCACAACATTCTGCACATACATGCAAATGATATTAGTGCAGAAATTTAATCAATCTACCCGAATGTGTAACATAGTTTAAATTCTTAACGTAATTAAAATTTTTTCGTAAAATTTTACCGTAAAAACATTCCGTGTACTTTGTGCGGTAATTGTTAAAATTATTGTATAAAGCTATATAATATAGAAGCAATTCCTTGGGATAGAATTGGAAAAGATTTAGGTCGATCATGCGGCGCGCGTCGACGGTCCTCCTTGATCATTTAAATTCATCAGTCGAATAATAGTCGGATATACCGAAGCAAGACTGACATAATTTTATTCGCAGGTCCTTCGAATACAAATAAGGTCGGGAAGCCGCAAAAACATGTCAAGGAAAACAATTGCGAAGGGCGACTCGATCATTTTGGTTGGTCTTTCGCTGTCGTGCGTTTTAATTAAGTTATCGCAATGTAGAAATGGTTACGAAATTCTTATCACGATTGATCGAATCATTAAACGTAGAATAATTGCTGTTACAACATAATAAATGAAAGACTAAGACTAACATGTGAATAACACAAATAAAAGAGAATTGAACTTGTGAGGAAGAAATAATAGTTGGCAGTGTTTTTAGTGTGATAACTTTTAATGAAACATTATTTTTTCAAATTTAATTAATTATTAGATACTTTACACATTTGCGTTATTCATTTAGTTTAATAAAAAATAAAAAGTATTAAAAATTATTATTTTGAAGGGTGTTAAAAATAAATTGCACAGTCAAAGCAGTTATAAATCAGCTTTCCTATCAAAGAAGAATGTACGAATGTATAATATATTTTGTATAAAGAATAGATAAATTTATTTAAACCTTAATCTTTTTCGTAGTGTATCAAAGTACGTAAAATATCATCTCATTCATTAGAGAATTTATTAATTTAAAAAATTTTATTCGGAATAATCTAAATATAGTAATCTAAGAATAATTTTTATGATGGAAAAGAAAACTATTAATATATATATATATATATCCCTCCAAACATACAAAAAAAACAAAAAAATTAAACGTAAATTACGTAAATTATTACGTAAATTATTACGTAAATTACTTCTAATTTTTTTTTTTAATAGACATGCTAAGATATGATTTGGAGGAATATATCTGTTATTACATTAAAAAATTGTTTTTAAGTAATTTTTTTATTTCCTTTTATTCTCACACACAAGTATATTAGAGCGTGATAGGATTATATGTACGTCGCGGCTCGTCTGAGGCTCAAACGTTCGCTTTTGGATGCGGAAGCATTCTTATTCTCACGCTCACTTACATATCTGATCAATTTCCGTCACGATTAAGGCCTTATGACGGAGTCGGCGTGTCCGGCAAAACGGCCAATCGCGTTCGCGGCCACTGGGGCACAACGGCTGCTTCGCCAATACGATCGCAATCAGGTCATCGTGCCCCTGACCAGACGCCAATGACGCACTTGAGATTAAACCTTTCAATTAACCATTGACCCTTCGAATACCTTTTCATACGCACGCGTTGCTCGCGGTAATTTACAACGCGTTACGTCGTTTGTCATCGCGCGCTTAGCTTCGGCTTTCACTTCGTATTGATCGCAACGCGTCGCCGGTAAACAATTCCGACGGATTTTTCCTTGACATCGTGAATTTAATTAAAATGTCTTTAAACGGTCGCTGAAACACACGCTACTGCGATATCTGTTTGCGGTCTGGATGTAAAATCGATGTCATGAATACCCGTTCTCTAGCTTCAAACAGTAAGATATAGATATGTGGTATAACTAAGTTTTTTATATTAAACTAAATATCAAGCGATTTTTTTGAAAAAAAATGCCTCTTAATTCTGCGGAAATAAAATGAGCCACGAATATGTTGTTTTTACGCTATCGTTAAACGGATAATGCGTATAATTGGCAGTATGTTCAAGAAACCGTGTCCAATTCCCACGTGTTCAATCTTCCACTTCCGATGAAATCAGATCCTTCGTGCGATTTCACAGTCGAGCATTCGGAGATTGCAACTTTACTCTGAACACTTGTATGAAAACGTTTGTCAGAGGGGAAAAAAACAAAAACGTTTTATAAGAGCTAGTTTGTCAGAGACTTGTTTTCCTACATATCAGTGCTTGGCGAATTCTACAGATACATAGATGCAAAGTACGTGTCTGATAAGGCGCGCGATTTATCCTTCCGTATAATAAATTCTCAATGTGTCCGGATATCAGTTAGAGATAATCCGAATTAGGTGTATAAAAAATGCCATTGATTGCTGGACTCACCATGTGTTTGGTAACTTCAAAACCCGCCGTGGCGTTATCGCGCATGGACACCAGCGCTGGCGATGTGTAGGAAGACGAATATCCAACCTGCATCGAACCCAACGACACCGATAACGCAGCCAATATCTGCAAACAAATTACAAATAGCATGAAAAATGTATGAGGAACTATACGTGAGCTTTAACTCTTTTAGGTGCATTTAGTAAAGTTGAAAAGTCTTTAAATCCCAACAGACGCTAAATTTGTCGGAAAAATCAATCTAAAAAATAAATTCAATCTGTAAGATAATCCTGTAAGGATTGTCAACAGGTGTCAGAATAAATGCATAAACCTTTCGCGTAGAGAAGAAATGATCATATAATCATAGAGATTGCGAGGATATTTACGCGCGCTTTTTTAAATATACAGATTATACATTGTTGTTGAATCTATACAAATTTTCTTCGTGCACGCAATTATTGTTTAAAATCTACTTTCAAGATATCAAAGAGTCGATATTGATGTAGTAATTTAATTGATATTCGATCAATTGTCACGATTTGCGTCATAGAAATTACGTCACAAAAAAGATTGTAACATTTACATGGAAAATGTCCTATTTCTTTCGCAATCTTTGTATAAACATTTGACTTTGTATAAACATTTGAGTTTACTTTGTATAGAACCTTAAATATTTGCAATATATAGAACCATAAATATAGGATGATTAATAATAAATATGCAACCGAAAAAGAAATGATTCCTCTTTAAAGAAAAGCAAAAGATAATGATGAAATTTATTTAACTGTATATTTGCAAATTTCGAGAAAATAATTTTTAATATGAAGAAACGCGTTTAACTCATTGTAATATTGTATATTGATTAGGATAGTCTTTTTATATTGAACAATTAAAATTACGAGGTTAAAATATTCCTACAAATTTTAAAGCACGGCAATGTACTTTAAATTGCTATAATTTTGGAGAAGATCCTAAAACTAAAACAATATTAGTAATTAGTGTCAATGAGTATACAATTACATAAACAAATTCTGATTATACATACAATATTTATCAATTTTAGTCCAATTCATACCACATCAAGTGTTTCTTGAAAATTATGCAGAATGTTATCATGTTTTTTTTTTACATCATCGTCTATTTAGTTATCTACAGCACAGTCTTTTGTGCTAAAGTACATATACTTCTTTTCTTACTTTATTTTCATTTATTTTTACAATATTTTGCGAAGCATCTTTTCTTACCCTCCAAAAAAATCTCCAAAGGAGAAAACAAAAAAAAAAGAATTCTAATCTAAATTAGTTTTTACCTGAGTGAACGTGCATTTTGCTGCCGGTGCATTTACTGGCAACTCGATGTTTACATAAGTGTCTGCTCGTAGGAGAATCTTCATGATTACGGATAGATCGAGGAACCTATTGTAACTATTCTGTAATCCGATTGCAAACACGATTTTCTTGTGAGCAATATTTCGGGACTGATTTAAGGAATTGTTGTCCGACGAAACAAGCAGTAGTGCTCTCCAATTATAACGCAAAGACCATCACAATCGCGTGAATCGCGATACTTCCTGATTGTGCTGGATATTATCAGAATATCTGCGATAAGCTAAATCTAACAATAACTTGATTTATTTTGACCAAAAATTTGACGTGTGAGAAACGTCATTATTTTCTTCTACTTATTATTCTGCTTATTTTATCGAGTAGCGATGAGTGGATCGATTGCGAAGGTCCGCAAACTCGAAAATTCGTGTTCTCGAATCGGGGTTGTGAATAGTCTCGGCAAATGCGGTTTGCAAAAGGAATCGGTTAACCGAGTCTTGATCCTTCGCAGGTCCCGATCATGTTCGGGACGAGGGATGAGAAACTCACTCTTGCGCGCGTGGAGACGTCAGAGATTGATATCTCCGATAGGATTCTGATATTGATTTGTCTTAATCGACGATCAACGAACTGGATATCGATCGCGCACTGACGCGAATGGAAGTTTTCGATGTCACAGTATAATACAAGCTATTGACACTTGTGGACCGTGCCGGATGATTTTATATAGAGAGCGATGCTGGGGGCCGGCCATCCCTTCTCCTTACAAGCCACGTCGTTGAAAACTTCGTAGATCACTACTCCTATCGAATGATCCTCGGATAATCGTCAATTTGACAAGGCGCTTACGTCTCGTGACTTCGTCTTACGTCTTCGACGCGACATGTGATTTCAATTTCGAACGAAGGGACGAAGGAGGACATACGTGCGTCTTTGTATAGATTTTTCTGGAGCAATTTCGAAACTACAGGAATGTGACATATGCGTTCAACATAAAAGTCATGATGTCTCTAAAGCTCTTTTGCGATGGTATTGTTTTATTTTTTAAAACATTGTGTTCACATATGAAACGTTTACCTAACGTTAGGTAAACGTTTCACATGTGAACACAATGTAACCTGAAAGTGGCCTAATTACCAAAATTTGTATTTCTATTTTTAAACGTTAATGATTCACAAGTTAATAACCGTAATAACGTTAGAACGTAATAACAAGTTAGAAACCGAATTTTAGCAGTTAAACTACTTTTGCAATAAGCAGCTTATATTTTCTGTTTATAAATATTTGAAATAGAATTAAAATCAAGAAATGACCAACAACGGTCATAGTGAATTTTAATGTTTAAATAATAATTTCATAGGTAGTTTTATATACATATTCTAGTTTTTATTTGTAAGAATTAGTAGAGTTTCATATGTACGTAACGTATTATATATATATTCTCTGTTTACAAATACTAGAGATTCTTTATTGATATGTTTGCTGTGTCGATAAAGATTATATTGATAGTAAAGAGTTTGTTACAACATTCATCATGTATACTGTTTCAATAAAGACTTGAATGTTTTATTATTTATTCAATAAATTTACCATTTAATACAATAACAACAGTGTTACTTTAAATGTGTTTATCAATTCATCAATCAATATGAAAACTGGGTAATACTCGGTTATTTAGATATATAGAGAGAGAGAAGGCGGGGGGGCAACGGATGACCTAGTTTTCATATCGATTGTATTAAATAGTGAGTTTATTGATTTTATATATATATATATATATATATAGAGAGAGAGAGAGAGAGAGAGAGAGAGAGAGAGAGAGAGATTTTTTCAATTAGATTATTATCTTATTAACTCGGTGAATCGCTAGTAAAAAAAAGAACAGTAGAAATAATTCTTTCTTCATTAAGCACATGATATTTATGGTTTCATCTATTTTTTGCATCATTGTAATCCCGCACTATAAATGACAACTGTTTTATTTAATGCTAAATTTTAATGAATTGACGTAAATTCTAAAAACTAAAAATCAAAAACGTTTAATAAATTTTTGAATTTTCCGCTTTTATAAATAAATGTCGATCTAAAATCGTTTTCATCTTCATAAGAAATAATTTCTAATTCTATCTCACGTGTCACATGTGGATTTAAATGTCATATCATTTTGTTGGAATTATTAATTAATATCGATGTTCCATACTTGCATCGATCATGCTCATTAAATAGATTTAACAAGACAGCTTGATGAATTCGGTCAATAGTTACAGCCACACTTCTTTCAATATCTAACGCAATTGTTCTTGTAATGAAGATTGATTTCTTACTTGACAAATATTCATCATTTTACAACATAGGACATTGTTTTAGATAAATTTAAATATTTTTTTACATATGGTACCTCTTTATTTGATTATGAATATTAAACAAGTTATACAAATGTATAAATATAAATATGTGAATAGATAAATCTAAAAAAAGTAATAATGTAATATAATAAACGATATATAGAAAAGCTAAATAAAATGAGCAAACAATTAGATGTTAAAATAGTAATGTGCCTTTAATCTTTAACATTAAATAATATACGACGTTTTGACTTCACAGAATCCTCTTCTTTAGCATACATATAAATTGATTTAAAGTCCATAAAGTGAGATACATAAGATCTCTTGGAGAGATACATAATGATATCAATGTTTTAATTTAGTTGTATAAAAACGTTTTATCGCATAGATGAAGTCATGTTGCAAATGTCAGCGCAAGCGGTAAAATTAAGATAAGTCTGTAAAACAGTCGTGATTGATTCGTCGTTCTCTGTTCGCGAATAAATCGAGTCTAGTGGTTAAAAGACATAATGCAGATGTCTCATTAGCGACATGAACATGCATCAATCCAATAAACTGACCATGTTTACTTTAAAAATAATTTCCATGATTAGAAAACATATTGGTCACAAAATTAATTTGACACAATATAAATGTTGAAACTTACATATATGTGTTGTTCGGATTAAATTTCATGTAACAGTGATAATGTATGCAAACTCTACAAGTGATCTAAACGGATTTTAGGTATTGTGATGCGATAAGTGATATGGTACATAATTTAATTATTTTAACACCTAATTGTTTGCTCGTTTTATTTGGACTTTTTATAAATCGTTTATTTTATTTTATTTTTTTGAAAATTCACACATGAGTTGTTATCTTATTAAATATAAATTTTAACATAAATAAAATATTGAGCACAAATAATTTAAAATCGAAAAAATAAAAGTTTGTACATTTTAAAAGTCAATTTTTCGAGCAGAATTATCAGCTGAATAATTGAAATCGAACAAATTCTTATTATTAAAAAAATTACTATTTCATTAATGGATACTTGGAGATTTGATTAGCTGGAGTTATTATTATAATACGTAATTTTTATATCTTTTTTCTACATATGAAACTTATTTCATCTGATTTTAATATTCATGGTTCAAGTAAATAGAAAAATTTATATTCCATGCAATACAAAATAATGTAATATCATAATTAAGAAATTCTGGCGACGTTCATAGTGTCATTGGCCATGAATGTCGCATGGTAACCACAAGGAAAGTGCAGTGTTCAATATTACGCAAGGTTGCAATATTTGTTACAGGGCTGCATCTGCTTTTCGCTTATCCTTTTGTTTTTGCATTGTTATTGTGCCGATCATTCTTATCGCGTAACAGACAGCATACACTCAAGCTGTGTGCATATAATAGAACAAAATGTTTAATGCAAAAAATGTTCTAAGAGGACTTTACTAGTTTCAACAAGAATTATTCCGACTATATATAAATACCTTTAAAAAAATGCTTTAGGTTTCTAATATTAGATTTATCTTTGCGTTTCTGGATATAAAAAATTAATATAAATACAAACGCGGATATAATTTTATTAACTAATAAGAGGCTATTATCCATAATATAAATATAACAAGCAATTTTCATGTATAGACGTGATTTTATCGTTTGTAATTAATTAAAAAATTACGATTTTTACAAGAAAAGTATCACAATTTCTACAAATAAATAATATATAATATTGCTATAACATTGCAAATTTTAAAGCACGCGATCGAAGGGTGACTGCGTCGATATGGCATTTGACGGACCCTACGTGTGGTCATACTACTGTAGGTCGCACACGTCCTTAAATCTAGCAGTTTATTCTCGAGAGCGCGACTCCCAACAGTAACGAAGGAAGAAAGATTCTCAGTCAGTAAAAGTGAATAATCTACGATAATTGTATGGATTGTATTCTGACCACAACTTAGTCGTTCTGAACGATTTATGGAATGAATAATTTGTAGAACATTCTGCACATAGGCAACGATGATATATGCGAGAAACACGTGCGAGATTGCTTCCTGTATTATTTGCTGCAAATATTGCTAATTATCGATCGTTCTCGAAATGTGTGATTCGCAACTTTTTTGATTTCATCATTTTAAGTTGTTCTTATTGATAATATTCTGCTTTGCTGATTAAAGTAAAAGCATTATTGGGTAGTATTATTGAATTTTGTATGCAATGTCCACTAAATATCCTAGTAATGTCCATTAATGCCCTAGTAGTGCTCATTAATTCCAAGTAATGCTCTACAATGCCCAATAATGCCCCAAATCTGTACATCACAATGCCCTCAACGGTTTACCCCTCGGGTTGAAATTCTCATTTCAAAACAGAGTTCACAGTATAAGTGTGTTATCGTTGGTTTAATTAGCCTCAATTTCTTTTAATTTTATTTTTATTAATTTTTGTCAATGAAGAAAAAAAATTTTGCGTCTTTTTATTATAAAATATAATTGATTTTAAATTGCTTGAAGAATCTGTATTGAAGAAGTATAGAGAATTTCAAATAAATTCGTGGATATACGATAACTTACCTGAGCGGCATATCGTATCCAGGACGACTTAGGTTCCTTCTGAAATTCCGAGGACGGCAGTCGGATGGGCTCCTGCAAGTCCTTCGGCAGTTTCACGTCTTGGGGATCCATGAGAATGTTGATGCTCGAACTTTGCTCGCTTGGTAGAAGTGGATCTAGTTGTTTGTAATCGACGTCTTGGTTCTTGTTGAGCGGACCGTAGATCCGCGACCTGTTCAAGGCCTTCTGATGATTGTTCCTCAAGTTCTCGGCATAGTAATGATTGGACCCCTTGCTGGTGTTCCCGGAGACGTGTTTCTTCTCTGTGATAAGAGCGGTCTGGCTGTTGAAGGGACTGGTGTTCGTCACAAGGGTTGTGTTCGACGAACAGTCTAGGTTTGACCCTGAACTGGACGGTGAAGATCTGATGACTGGGGACACCCTTGGGTTTTTGGGAAGAACACCGCGCTCCTGAAATTAGAATTATCGTTTTAACAATATATTGAACGAAATCTGCATTTCCAGAATTATGATGAAATAAATAAATGTGCTCCAAAATAATTGTTTAAGTGGAAGGAAATATTGATATACAAAAGTAAAACTTTTGTCAAAAGAAAGTGTGAACAGCAGGTAGAACTTTAATTAGGATATAAAATTTGTCACTTTTATATTTATTGCAAAAAAAAAATACAATGTCAATAGAATCGTTATTGATCATGATAATATAAATAATATAATATAAATGTTGTTCTACTTATGTTTTAAATCTTAACAATAAATTTTATTACAAGACTGGACAAGTTAAAACCGGAGATAATCGCAAGAGAGTAGTCGAACTGGACGTTACCAGATTATTCTTCTTCGCGATAAAGTTCCACGCGTAGTAAACAGATTATATCATAATGAACATAAATTCTCGGAGCAAATCCTATGCATAATTTAAAAAAATGAGGAAAATTGCCCGTTCCAGGTTGATGAATTCTCTTGAAGTTCACTTCCGGATATAATGTAAAGAAAGCGAAAGCAATATACGTTTTTATTTATCTCTTCTGCTTATGCGTATTCTGAGAGAGTAATTCAATTATTGCAACAAAAGAATATAATTATATCAAAAAAAGAATATAAATATATAAAATAAAATTACATTATCAGTACGATTTCATACAAGTATTATTGTAAAGGACATACATTTTTTTTAAATATCAAAAAATGTCAGATTATTTAAAAAAAATTTAGAAAAAAAGCTTTAAAAAAAATATTACAATATCTTTGAATTTACAGTTTACATATAGAATTACATTTTACTGTAATCAATATAAGGGCTTAACAAAGAATTATAAATATTTTCTCGTTCTTCTAAAAACTTTCGTCTTTCACGACATATTTACTTGTTTCTAACAGAAAAAAAAACACAGAAATCACTTACAAATTTCCAATATTATCGATTACTTTCGCTAGAAGATGTTAACAGATAAATTCGTGTGGACGGTAGAACGTATCCACAGATAAAAATTGTACACTAAGAGAATCACAAAATGTAAAATGATAAGAAGACACGAGAATTGCAAAAAAGATGCGAAGAGCCAATAAAATTAACAAAGCCGCGTTACCGATCACCGAAGAACGAACGTCTGTTTATTTGCCTAGCTGTTCACTCAAAGGGATGAAATATCAAAGTTGGACTATTTATACTGTTTTCAAGAATTGCTTTATCAAGAATCGCGATGAAAATATGTTAGTAGAGAGGGAGCCGAATCATACATGGGGAGAAAAAAAATAGAGGGCGAGTAACGTCTGTACAGCCCGGCAGAATGAGCGAGAGTGAGAAAGAAATGAAAAGTGAATGTGATTATCGAACGAGCCAATGACGAAAAGCCAGTGGCAGAGGCGGTGATGATGCCCAGTCGGAGATTAGATGACTTTTTTACCCCTGACTGATAACCCGTCTTGAACTCCATTACAAGAGTTCGTCGCTTTCGCGAATGTTTCTCTACTACGTAATGACGCAAAGCGTTACGTGATAAGACTCCAATTCGACCCCAGCCGAAATCTCGTAATTATCACGTCCCAGAACAACCCTGCTCTAGCAAATGGTCGGACATCTAGTCGAAAAGTCGTTGACCCCGAAAATGATGAATGCGTGCTTTTGCAAATTAATCTAATATTTAATATATTTACAATTTGATAATATATATCTTTCTCTTTCATATACTTGTCTCTTTCCAATAACGTATGTAGTACATATGTATACGATTTTATTTTTCTAACATAAAAATTATCTTCAATCCAGATAAAAATGAACGAGATCTTAGAATCGATCCAACTGTATAATCAAGTCTCATATATATACACACAATATAAACGATATCTTAACACGATCAGAAAGTGTATCAACAAATTAAGAGAATGGCCATACCGGTCGAAAGCAGATTTTAGTGCTCAATAATAATTTCCCAGATGAATTTACACAAATATTTACAAATTCTCCCAAACTACACGCGGCATGTTTGCCGGACGTTAAACGCAGCTGTTAAATAGAACCAGAAATGTAATATTACGAAATTAAATTGCTAATCAATTTAATAATTTTGATGCCTAAAAGCATCTCTACGATTCTCTCTATCCTGAAAACTGTAAAAAATTTGTTGAAAAAAATATTACCTCGGTCAAGGTTTGAATCTGGATCTTTCTACATTCTATAATTATTATTGAACACTAGATCTACTTTCGACTAGTATGGCTATTCTCGTAATTTATGTATATATAAAAGGCGATTCAGAAAGATGACTCACCTAATCGACCCGGGAATGCAAAAAAACATCTTCGTCAACATATAAAATTCCACAAGTTAAATACAAATTATGAAACAATGTTGTGTGTCGATATTGTAATCTTGATTGCAGTCAAGATTACAATAAAACAGCTATAAGTTTAAAACGTGTGTCTGTAATAGTGTGCTTGTTCAGACTGAAGATCACATTATTCGAAAATAAAGAAATAACATTCACGGAATAAATAAGACACAGAAGTAACGGAACTATAACATACACGGAATAAATAAGATACAAAAACATATACAAAATAAATACAAAAGTACTTATAATTTCGGAAATTACGATATATAGCGTGATGAAGAAATTGTATATTGTTGATTGTTAATTCAGGGCGTTATTTTGTAATTTTAGTAACATTTCAGACATAAGTCTCTCCCTCCCCCTCCCCCCTCTCTATCTCTCGTTTCCCTAGGACTCGTTCATTGTCCAAAACTTTCATATTATTCCAGTCAAACTCGATATTATGATTTATTTAATTCTGTAATAACGAACTGATTTGCAGTGTTAACGTAGTTATATGATGTTTTGCAATTTTAGTTTTTAGCAACCTATCAGTTTGTCCCATGTAAGATGTATGAAGAAATTCCATAAACGATATTTTGATTAAAGTTGATTAGAAGCGGATTTTTATATGCTTTAATAATTTTGTCTAATTCGTCTATACTAAAACGCTAGTCTGACATTAGTATCTTTCATTATATATCTGAATTTATCCGAGATCTTCGGAATGTAAGGTAAACCATAGGCCGAATTCTTTACTAGATTCGTCAGATTCGTAACAACGTCTGAATGTTTGTTTGTTCAGCAGGGATTTGAGACGTGCGTTTATCGATTCGAAAATAAAGTTCACAGAATAATCATTATTCAGCAGCGTGTTAATAACATTGATGTACTTGTTATGGAACATCAGATGTAAGAGTAAAAATGTTCAACCATATCCATTATTGTTCCTTTTTTTTTAAATAATGAATGTAGAAATAAATAGTTAGGTATTTATTCGAGAATGACGTCGATTTTGATCATAAATTTTAATCTGGGACGTAATGAGTTGAAAATGTTGAGGATATTTTCAATTTGAAGGGACAGCCGTCGCCATATCGTTCACATATCTGAAATAAAATAGCAATTGGATTCTCCGAATTTTTCTACGGCTTTTCTTTCCAAATCTTGTAGATATCCACGATTGTTGACGATAACAGTGAGTCCATAGAAGTTCTGAAATTGCTTGTATTGTTCCCGCAAGAAGAAAAATATATGTCTTGTGATGTAATTATATTGTTGCGCTAATCAAAAAATCTCGCCTTTTAAGAATATTCATTAAGATTTTTGAGATTCAAGTAACTTCGATTCTGGATGATATTACAATATTTGAATAGATTATTTTAAATTTTAGATTTTATGTTTTCTCAATTCCAAAGTTTTAGTATCAAATGTGCGCATTTTAAAAATATAAATACTTGATTATAATATAAAATTAATCGATTTTCTCAATGTTTTGTGCAATCTTTTCTCTTTTCTCTGTAGTCTCTACATTTATAATTGCACTCATGTCGAGTAGAATGAAAATACATTAACTCACAAACGAACATGGTCGCAGGTGTTCCTTGTTCACCGAAGTCTCGATGTGAAATTTTAATAAGGTCTCGTTTTAGTTGTTCTATCGGCAGTATAATACTGAGCATAAATCGGTGCAATAAAATCATTATGTAGACACTCGAAGTGTCTATTTGTGCCCCTTCTATTAAAAAGAAGGCGTTATTAAATTTTACGGTGTCTGTTTCGAAGGCTAAGTGCCGCTTTAGCGGAACATTGCATCGCTTGATAATAGAAATATAAAAATTGTCCTAGAGGCGAGTTCCTGTCCAATCCAGCGTGAAGCGTAGATCATCCTTTGTACGGGCGTGTAATACGGACGCTTCTCATCACATTGGCATAAGTAGTTATTGTGTCGAAAAATCGTTTGTTTATCTCGCGGTCATCACGTGCCCCTTACATGCGAGGTAAAGTTCATATACATATACGATATGAACTCTGACGTCTCGGAGGAAAACCATTTGACGTAATGTTGTCAACTTGCTCTTTGGAGTTCGGTTCTGTGCGCTTGTATACAAAAAAATTCTACTTTTACTTATCAAGTCACGAAAAGTTATGCGCGGATCAGAGAAGCTTCGCTTACAATCACGTAGGATCGGTTGTTTACAATATCGCATTTTTTTAAAGATCAAAATCAATACGATCGTGGTGAGCACATAGTAGATCTAGATATAAAACTATCGTAATTTCAAAATTGCCATTTTTTTAAATAAAAGATGTCTTCAAAATTTAAATTTTGGAAAATAACATATAACAACTGCTAATGGACATAAACAATCAATAATTATTCTTGAAAGTTAATATGATTTCTTTTCAAGAAAAATATCTCAGAATTCTAATTAAAACCATAAATCTGAAAACTAGATTGCATAATCTAGTTATTACGTTAGAACGGCGTATCTAGTTTAAGTGCTCCTGACCTTCAGTGCGGAATTACGGTTCTCTAATTCATTTAACTGTTAGTCACGATCGTTCATGCTTTATGGAATTTTTGTTTTATCACAAAACTAAATTAAAACATACTTTTATCACTTTTTTGGCACGAAAGTATCACGACAGTAATAATGAATTACAAGAAGCATCTACTAAGAAAAAAATATTAGATAACCAAATGTTATTAAATTTATTACGTCTACAATGAATGTTAGATGATAATTAAACACACAGTCACATTCTGTTATCTAATAAAAATACCAGGTACATATAAAATTAACATATATTCCTAAATAATAAACTGAAAAATAAATGTGATACTATATGAACGATATAACGAGTTATAAATGAATTAATGAATTTTATGCATTTTTGTGTAACATAGTCGCTACCCCAATACATATTAAAAAGTGATCCATACAAATTGTAGAATTGTATATAAGGAAATTTGCCACACTATCAAATCAATAAAAATTACATAATCAAGTAAATTTTATGAAATTAAATCTTGCTGTACTAATATTGACAAGATACTCAAAATTTATATTACAGCGATATACCCACGCTTCTGATTAAAAAAATCAATATAAAGTAATATCTGATATGATATGATAGCTTCTTAAAAAAAGTTGTTATGCTAATTTAAAATTAAGTAAAAAATTGCATCTAATTATTACGTTTTATTAGTTGAAGAAAAATTGCAAATATTAAAAAAAAAAAAACAGAAAATATAGGAAAATGATACACTGTATTCTTATGTATGCTTAATAACATTCGATCTGTCTTTCAAAGACGAAAGTAGCTCACTAAGGGCAGTTATAATACATACGCGACCTTTCCAGATCATGACCTTTATATGTTCCATTGTCCCACGCGTTCGCGCGTAATTTCCGTCGCGATATGGTCGATCGATTAAATCAATTGCGGCACGGTCACTCGACTTTGACTACTATTGACCAAGGGATAATTCCGTTGTGAATCACTTCCGTGTCAAATATTAACTGACAATGAGATTTCTTCCAGTCATGATTTAAACTATTAATGTAGGCCTTTGAACTGATTGATATTTCTTGCAAAATGTAATGCTTTTTAGAAATTTGCATTCCATTAAGCAACGTGAATTATTAGATATATATAGGCGAGTTTTTCTTTTATTCGAATTAAAATCGTAGCTAAATTATTTAACGTTATCAATTAAATATTGAGCAATTAAATGTATGTAATGTACACAAACATATATTAATTCTTAGTCGTCAAATTTAAATGTATTTCAACAGAATTCCTCTGTGTCAAAATGTTTCTAAATGCCTATACATTCATTTCATTCATTTATAGTTTTGCAGGCATAATAGTTTTGCAAAAAACGTGCTATCATGATTTCATTTTTCTACGAGTCGAAGGATTTCCTTTTCTTTTCTAGAAGAGAGTCGATAAATAAGAACTATGATTTATTGATATTAACATATTACTCAAAGAGTGATACATAATCATATAGGTTTCTTGGGAAATAAAAACGGAGATTATAAAAGCGTACTTATAATATGAATATAGGTCAATTAAGTGTAGACTCTACATCGATTATCAGCTATCCTTCCCAATAATTCCCTAAAAATAAAATTTAAAAGAATACAAAAATAAGAGAATACAAAAATAAGAGAGATATAAGATAAGGGAAATGCGTCAAGCACAATGTGCTAACGTTCTTGATATTATATCAGTATTCTTACGGATAAGAAAGTTAGACAAATATAATAGATATTTGCTCTTCGTATATCGTGCGTGCCGGTTCTTATAAATCCACCGATTCTTACAAATCCACTTTTCTGCCAATCAGAAGAAAAATGTGTTTCATTCCGACGTAACTCTATCATGTAATTTTCGTCACGCGATCAAAGTAATCGGCTTTACGAATGGCTTTACTAAGGGAGATGTTTCGCAACATGAAATATATTATTACATCGTAGCTATGCAGTGTGTACATTTATAATTCAGCATCAACTGAATTACAGAAATCAACCGCTGCCGTATTTTAGTCGGATTTGAAGTATCGCTGGGAATAGTAGTGACATCCATAATTCAATTTCGCGTCGGGTTTTGATCGATTATACCGACAATACATGTTGCAAACTTTGTCTGTGGAATCTTTGATTAATTGATATTTGTTTCTATTTAATTGTCTATTGAAATTCGATTTTGGTCTTTTTATTCGTGTGACTATAACACTTACGAACAACTTTTATTTTTTTTAACGCTTTGTACATGAACGTGCACTCATATTCAGTTTTTATTCCATACATAATTGACAATTAACGATTTTAAATTTAATTAATGCAG
Organism: Solenopsis fugax; assembly: GCA_003595255.1. Classification (NCBI taxonomy): domain Eukaryota; kingdom Metazoa; phylum Arthropoda; class Insecta; order Hymenoptera; family Formicidae; genus Solenopsis; species Solenopsis fugax. The sequence goes on from QKQZ01014777.1 coordinate 25,827, forward strand.
TATTTTATCAATTAAATATTAAAGTGCCATTTGATACAGTTTATGGCAAGTCATTCGAGCAGCACAAATGTGAGGCCTTGCAGAAGGATCTTGTAATTCTGGCCTTGAAATTTTCTCTCTACGTCCTTTGGATGTTGCTTCCTTTGAACGTCCTTCGCAAGTGTTTGAATCAACGATTTCCGTACGATAACGGCGGAAAACTTTCCGGATAACCTTGAACGCGTGTCTTCAACTATATTACGTAAGGTTCTGGCCGATAGCTCTTGGGAAATGAGATCGCTCATTTCTTTCTAAATCAGCCGCACGACCCACGCGAAATATTTTTAGTGCTTCCCAACGTAGAGTATTTCACATAAACGATGCTATTTCTATATCACATGGATGTCTGCCAAAGTGACCGAGTAGTATATAAGTATTTACGTTTTGGCTCGAGTGGTGCTGTGTCATTTTGTTCAGAATGTAAGAATATGCATTTCTCTGTAATATTGGTGTGATGCTTTCGCGGCATTATTTCGTCAAAATATCAGAATACATTGATTAAAATATTATATAGTCATTGTTAAAGTGATATAGTTATGATAATGTGATAATTATGATAACATTTGCATGATGCAATTTTGAAGTAAACATAATAATGATTATAACATTTTTTAACGATTTATTTTATCATTCTTATCATAAAAATCTTTAAAAAACTAGCAATTCTGTTAATATAAATTATTTTATGTTCACATTTCGCTATTAATCTAACAATTATGTTAATTGTTAATCATATTTTATAATTTCTAGATTGGATAACACTGATTTGTGGCCAAAGATACTTTATCTCTGATTAAAAAATGAGAAATGTCAAAATTATTTAGCAATTTCAGAATATGAAGAAATATAAACGTATACTAATGAAAATCTCGATTTTTCAAAATAAATTTTTAAAATGACGTTAATTTTTAATTAAAAGAAATAAAATAATTGCACAATATACCAAATAATAAGTAAAGCTAAACAGTAGCGAAGATGATGATTCGTGGTATTTCTAATTTGACATGAGATACAACAAGATTTTAACTTTATAATTGTTTTCCGGAAATTGTGATTCTGTCTTTAATACTTTGATACGCGTATGCCGCAATGCGATCATGTGCCGCGTGAATAAAAGCGTGAGAGCGAAGAGCGCAGCGTGCACCACGAAATTGTGCGCGCTGTTTAAAAAATATGTTGAAAAATTACACAAGCAAAAATTATACAATTTATAACAGAAGTGTACACTAAATCTTATATATGTATACTGAATTGTGTGTATAATTCATGTAATTTTATTCATGAACGTTATATTGCATCATATTGTCACTACGTGGAATAGAAATATACGTATTTTACTGAGGTGAAACATGCTACTAAGGTGAATCATCAAATAGAAGTTATAAGATTGTTTTTCCAAATAATTTAAAATTTGGTTTGGAACCTTTTTGATTTAAATTTTTAATTCAAATATTTTAGAATTTATATTTAACAAAATATTTTATTATACAAATTTATTACAAAATATTTAGAAATATTTAAAAATTATTTTGGTAATATTATGAACGATACTTGCAATATAGGATCCTTATTGTTTTCTTTTAATGAAATTTAGATTTATTAATAAGAATTATTATAGCATATAAAAATAAATTTTTATAATTGTTTAGAAAATCTGAAATCTATGATCATTTTTTCAATCCAAGATTAATAAATAATTAATATTGAGCAATTTTTTTCATTTAAAAAACTGTATGAAAAGATTTGTAAAAATAAGTATATGCGCAAAAGTTAAACTTTAATTGAATTTACGTTTGAACTTTCGATTTTCTGACGATTCTCGATTTTGCGTGAAGCTCGTAATTTATTTTACATTTCTTTACGTTAGCGCGACCTAGTTGAGTAGCATTAAAAAGTAAAATGTGTTTCTACCCGCCTGTGTTTTCCTAAAATAGAGCTCATTGAAGAAAGTAGAAGGAGAACAAATAAGCGAACAATAAGAACCGGAATTTCAACGTGTCATACGGATGAGATCTTCCGTTTTCGTTGGTTATGAATTTCTTTATCACTTTCTACATTTATATCGTAGCTGTGATCTAAAACGCGTTCCAATTGACACTAATTATTTTAGTCCAGTTAAAGATATTTAGGCTATATAATAAGAATTAAAAGTTAGCAAAATTAAAAAACTGAAGGCTTCTCTAGGTTTATTCTTTTTTTCTCCTAAACAACAAAAAACTTTGATTACAAATATCCAAATTTTGAAATTAGTAAAGAAAAAAATAATGAAAAATTTGATAAATGATTTTTGCAGCGAAAATTCTGTTTTGCTGCAGTTTTAAATAAATAATTTTTAAACGAGTAAGTGGATCCAAATGAATTTTTATACCAATGTTTATTAGTTTTGTTAGAGTATATGTAAAAATTTTGATTTATTTAGTAATGCTACTTGCTCATTAAATTTGCAAATAAGTACTGCAAAACTCGATTTTACGTAAGAATCAAAAGTGAACAAAAAATTAAATAACTTTTAAACCAATAAATAAATTATGTTCAAATTTTACACAGATACTTAAATGTAATATTAGAATATTCTATGAAATTTTTATATTTTTGATAATGTTTTGAGATATAACCCAATCATCCTTAATACTGGACTGAAATAATATTAAATTAATTAATCGTATTGATGTCATGTTAAACGAGCCGTAAGATATTTATCAATCATCCATCAAATAGCATCTATCTATCGAATTTTCCTTTCTATCATACATTAGATCTCCTCGTTCGCGCAACAATTGGTAGTAGCTTCCTTTGCCCTTTCGCAGTATGAGCGAAAATATGTGGTCACTTTCTGTATATTCGGAAAAGCTGTTTTTCGAATATTTTTAGAGTAATAGTGGACGTACCGACGGCGTAGGGGCTTGCGACGATCGCTGCTGATGCATTTTAGCGCTGCGTCTGTGAGACAATTAACGTAAAGATAAGTCGACTGTATTTCTCACGTCCTGATCGAAATATATGATTTCGCGCAAGACGAAATGGCGGGGTGAAAAGAATTAGTAGGAAGATAGTGATGATAGTGCATCGCGATATCTCAGCAGTCATCCGATCGCGATTTACGGCGTGTTTTCGGTGCGTTATCGGAGAGAAGTGCAAATCCTATTATTATTTCCTATTTGGAAATGCTTAGAAGTGCACGTAGAGTAGCGGTGCACGTGAAATCGTAGTGCGATTCATCCGTGTCAGGAGTGCCCTACGTGTAAAATGGCCGAAACGCGCATTCTCTTCAAGCATCGGGGGGTGGAAAAAAAGAGAAGAAAAATATCACGTAGAAAATTCTATTTAAAAAGAATATTATATGATACAATATCGTATGATATCTTGATCTGCAGATGTAATAGCTTTAGACGTTATTTTTAGCACAGTAGAATATCGGACACGTTTTACGAATAATACGTCGTAGAATGAAAGTGCATAAAACGCAGATCAATGGATGTGGCAATATGAGGTATTTGTTTCAGAGATTATTTCTTTCTCTCTTTCTTGATACATATTTTCAAATACATGATTAGCTTGTGACTCTGCCGTGTTATTATTGACTTTTCTTTACGCATTATTTGTATGTTATCCTCCAAATAAGCGAAACTCGCTTACCTCTTTAATACTCCGAAATGTTCAAAGGAGAGGCGGCAATAAATTATTCGTTTCAAAGATTTCAATATCGGTATCAAAATCTTTTTGGCTGTTAATTGAATTGTTATTGTGCTCCAACAGTATTGAAATTATCGCTTTTTCTGTCATTGCAAAATATTATCGTAATCACTTAATTTAAATTATACTATTTCAATTTTTGCACATGACTGTTTTGAATCGCACCGATTCTGATACAGTGATTGTGATTCTGATTGTGATTTTGCTCCAATTTTATGGAACAATATTTCGATGTATTCGTGAATACTCTTATTAGAGATACTTTATATTTATTAATATACACTGAGAAAAAAATTTAGTCCCTTCAGCAAGAGCTGTTTAATTGAGGCATTTTTTTGACAGCAACCAAATACTTTATTTTATATAACAAAAATTTTTACTTCTGCGAAATACATAAAAAAAATTTAAAAAATTATTTATTTTAACTAAATAGTTTTGCTCGGTACATTTCAACAAAATCATTTATTGTTACAGAACATTTTTCCTTGTGTATTAGTATTGGCCCCTTTTGTATAGCAACCCGCCTTGCGTTAAAGTAGAAAGTTTGACGTACGCGGTTCTTATCGATTCGATAAATCGGCAGGGAAGAGTTGCATCGAATACGCTCGTTGTAATGCCGAGTCGGTAATGCATCCACCTAATTTTATCGACTGGCTATCGATCGTTTTGAAGGAGTGTCTAATTAATTATTAGGTTTAATTGCATATTGAATTTTACTGCACGATGCTTGCTACGTAACTATTCACGTGAATAAAGATTTATTATGTATCTCGTAAAATAATTATTGCATTTTTTTACTCATTTAATTTCACTTATTCGAATGAAAAAGAATGTTAAATCGATTATAAAATTAATTTGCGGAAAGAAAAACCCAATTTCAGATGTAATTATTTAAATATGCAATGAACGTAAAATAAATATAATTATGACTTATGACAAATTAGATTTTTATTAAAAAGAATTTGTTATTCGTGTTTTTGTTTTGAGTCATAGATAGTTTTAGGCGATCGAAATCAAATATCGAAGAAATCTCGATAAGTTTGTTTTCTGAAACATATGTATATCATACTTCCTGCATTCATTCGAGCCTTCGATCCTGACTTGGCCTGTAAAGAGTGCATCGGACTTTCAGTGACACTCGGCTTGAATAATTTTGTTCCTATTTTTTTTTCAAGCGGACGAATGTCTACGCGATACCTCGCATACATTCACATACATTTTATTATCCACGACGGAATATCTGCAGATTTTCCGGTCGTCCTTGATATTTCAGACATATTGACGCGTAGTTACGGTAGTAGATCGCGAAGCGAACTTAAATTTGCCTGCGCTATCTTAATTCTTGCCTACCTTGAGTCGGAGTGTCGGTCGATAGTATAGTATAGTATGCGGGAATTATATAGATACAAAACGTGTTTGAAAGATAATAACGCTTTATATAGCCGGCTCCGTCTGTCTGTCGACTCGTACATCGCGTCACGTGAAACGTTGGAACGGGATCCGAGCAGTTTCGAGAGTTAATGATAAAGTCGGATTTTCATCGTCAAATGGTTTATTGATGCTTTCTATCAACATTACAAATGTATGTGAGATGAAGAAAATGAAATACACTCGGAAAGAATATCGATACTTTTGTTATTTGCTTTTCAGGAAAACAATATTTTCAATATTTTGCAATATTATTACATTGTGATACTATTACATTGATTTTTTTTAGATTTAATGAATCGAAGTCAAACAACTAGAGATGTAAATAGTAAGCAATATAACTTGTAATATTTAATTAATATTTAAAATATTACTTTGTTCATAATTTATAAATGAAAAGAAATTTCTTCTTTCAATGATAATTTACGGATTTTATCGCATTTCAATCGTTTTTAATTGTTAAATAAAAGGTAAGAAATTTAATTATAAAATAAGTTACATTTATATTATATTTTTTATTTTATTTGTCAGTATACATACAAATGTGAAAAGCATTACGTGAGAAATGGAAAATCTCAAAAATATAGTTTTTGCTAAATATTTCTTGATTTCGTTTTATTTTTCTCTTATGTTATCGATACTTCTTTTTCGACACAAGTGCACTATGAATACGTTTCTTCCGATATCGATCAGGTATCGATATATTTCGTTCGATATCCTGATCCTGAGGTAGATAAGCACTGAGCCATCCAGAAGGTGATCTATGAACATAACGATAGATTATTCAATCCCAACAGAGAGTTCGAGATCTTTCTGATGAATGATGATTGTTCTGCGGAATATCAATGTCGGTGCTGCTACAACAAGAACAGATCTGGGCAATTATTATTTATAGCACGTAAATAAAAAACAAAGTTTCAAAACTTTATCATTTCAATTATGTACATGAAAAAATAAATCATATATTCAAGGTATCCCATAAAGATTTTAACGCTTAATTGTTGCCTTCAGAGATCATTTTGAGACGAAAATCCTAATATATCAAAAAATGTTGAGAATGCAATAATTTTTTAATGAAAAGCATTTAAAGTTGGCAAATCAAACTGCCGAATTTCGCGCGTTCAGGTAATCCACATCGCATAGTGAAGGTGTATGCAAAATCAATGTGAAAAGTAAGAATCATATTTAGCAACATCTTCGCTACTGTGTGATATGCCATACTTGCGCGCATTTTGGACAGTTTGATTTAAAAATTACTCTAACTTCATTTAAAAACTACTCTAACTTCGACATTTTGTTATATAAGAATTTTCGTCTAAAAATGATCTTAGGAGTCTACTCTTAAACGTTGTAATGGTCTTTGCCAGATACCCTGTATAATTAAAAATTAAATTATACATGTATATAAAATGTACATAAATATATAAAACAATTACTTTGCTTTATTTTAAAAGCAATTACAATTATTATTTTCATGTGTGTGTGCGCGTGTGCCATTATTACTATATTAAAAATAAAAATTTAATCAAGCTGTTAATTATTTGGTTTATTAATTTTTCTTTAACCAGGAAATTCGTTAAAAATTTCTTTGCAAAATTATTTGGCAATAGAAATTGATTATAAAATGCAAAGAGATTATTTCATAAAAAATAATAATTGAACATTAATTAGCAATTTGAACACACGCAATTATGTTAATAAAATAAAATTTATTTATCTAACAAAATGACCAATATAGATAATTCATAGATAATTATTTACGTAAAGCCCAGAATTGATCAACATATTTGATCAAATTCGATCTAACTTAACAATTTCAATAAGACATTTCTCGAGAATCAGACGGAACTCAAAAAATTTGATAGACCCGCGTTTATCTTCCTTCATGAACTGTGACGACTCGCGTTGACGTATCGCGATGAATCGTATCTTATCGTATATTTTTAAACCGCACGTACAAGATGTCCGCGAATTCGAATGTGGTTGATACGAGAGATAATGTATTCCCGATTTAATTTCTAGAAAAAAAAAAAAGAAAAAGGTCACTAATAGATAATCTCTTGGTGGTCCCACTTCGAGGGGCGAGAAGCGAGTAGAAGCAGCGCGCTTTCTCACTTTTTTCGCGTCTCTTATCTCTGTTAAAATCGAGCGCTCGCGCGCCGACCCGACACTTTCGGAAATTTACTCGTGTGTTTATGCCGTTACGTAACGCTCCGCGCACCACACTCTGTGCAAATATCCTGAAAAGGCGTACAGGTGGCAATCAGTCGGGCGCGATTTCCTCCGGATTCCATCGTTTCGGACGACGCAGTAGCGGCAGCGCGCGCCGGCCGACTACCACACGCGCGACTGATTGCTTATTTTAATTTTATAGCCTTATTCGTTTTCTCTCTTTTTTTTTGTTTCTATTTTGCATGGTTGTTCGCGTACAACAATCCGTCGCGTCTCCGACCGAATTACGTTGCTTTTCCCGGGAACAATTTTCATTACAGTTCCGTTTGACCTTATATGCGCCGGGAATGCGTGCGCATAGCGATCGATATTTTCACGACGTACTCACGAGCTAGGAACGCCGGTTGTCCGACGACCAGTGAAAACCGTTTCGCGGACCACGAAATAACCGCGTGTAGATGTTCGGAATGGGTCTCGGCTCGAGACCGCGGCAAAGTTTCGCGCCGGGGCCTTTCCCCACACGGAGAGAGACCGAAACCGGTATATACGATTACGGACGACGTCTCGGCGAGCTGGAGATTTCGTGGAGGAGGCGCCACGAGAATGAATTCACGTTCACGTGTTTCGGGAGCGGCGGAGAGCAGCTCCGCTCGAGAATCAGATGCGTCGAAACTAGATCGGTTTCCACTTCCGATCCTCCGCACGCTTTTCTCCTGCGTTTTTTCTCTTTTGTGACGAGACAGAATCGGCGACAGATTCAATTAGATAGCGTCGATGGGCCTTTTTTTCTTTTCTTTTCTTTTACAGATGATCTCGAGCTGTTTTAAGATCGTCCAGCGTGATATCTTTGAAATCTCGGCGTTTCTTTCATCGCGAAGGCACGTAATGTGACGCAACGCGATTCGGCGATCAAGGGGCTCGCTGTATAGGCCGTGACTTTGCGAGAGCCAACGTGCGAGATTCTCGGTCGTTAAATATAGATCCGTCGGAGCCGCAGTCGGGAATCGCAGGCACGAGACGATGAGAGCATGACGCAGGGGGAGATCAGCAGCAGGATCGAGAATGCGCGTATCGTTGGACGGAATAAACGGGATAAATTAATCGCGGCAAGAGTTCGATAGCGCGACTTTTTCGCGATACGCGAAGTTTCCAAATTCTAGATCTTTCTCTTTACGAGAAAGGCTTGGAGAATTAACTGTGGCGTAGAAATGCGACGGCGAAGAGATTCGCGATCTACCTGAGTCGAGGGGGTAATCACTAGCTAAAATGTTGACCCACAGATTACATGATTTCATTTGATTTCATATGATTCCATTTGATTGCAGATGATTTCATCTGATTGCAAATGATTTTATCTGATTGCACAATGATTTTTCGTGATTGCATATGTAATTATCAGATTTCTTGTGATTAAAAATGATTTTATTTGACTAGAAACACCATTATTGATTCCTAATTTCTTTCAAATAAAATAAAATTGAGGGGTAATCACTCAGAAAATAGATATACACCTGACTGCTGACTTCAACATTTTATTGGAATTCATTATGATTCGTAAAAGATTTTTCTAAAAAAAAAGTTATAAAAATGTTTTATGATCTTTTTTTAGAAACAGCATAGAAAATTGATTACAGGAGCCAAAAGCTTGTGCTGATTTTATCAAATTTCATGATGATCATACATAATTTCATTGTAAATATTATGATAATACACATAATTTCCAATGATTACACAGAAATCCAAAATAATTTCTGCTGATTTACATATAATTTTTGCTGATTTCTAGTGATTTCATATGATTTCATTATTTCTTGTGATTTCATCTGACTTCATGATTACATCTGATTGCAAAATGATTACATGAGGATTTCATAATGATTTCGGAGATACTGTCCCACAATTATATTAAGTGGTTACCCCCTCGACCTCAGTTCATATGGGAAGCTATGTCGCAATACTTTGCTCTTTTTTTATCATTCCTACGTTCCTCAAACTGAAAAAAGTATCACTGTTCAACGGTTCGTAATTCGCAAAAAAATTTATCCGAAGTCATTAGACAATGATGCGATCCGGGCGGAAGAGAGGGAAGCAAAAGAATAAAAGAAAGAAAGAGAGGAAAGACAGATCGGGAAAAGAGATTGAATCGCGGCTGGAAAACCGCGAAGAAAAAAATCGCGCGCGGTCGAAGTGGCAGACGCCGCCTGCCGCCGGTGCAACGGAAATTTCCAGCGGCAAGGGTGGGGAAGAAGTGGGCGCAGGAGAACGGGGCAAGAGAAAGATAGAGAGAAAAAGAGAGCTAATGGTGAGCGAGCGAGCGAGCGAGCGAGCGAATGAATGAGCGAGCCGCGCAGGATGATCGATTGGTGAGGAGAAAGACGACGGTCGCGGAAACCGACGACGGCGACGGCGACGCCGGCTCCCGA